>CM021710.1:15078397-15134540 GCA_011074415.1 Stictonetta naevosa
GGAAGGAAGGAAGGAAGGAAGGAAGGAAGGAAGGAAGGAAGGAAGGATGGATTTATATCTTCCTAAAATATTCAAAAGGAATGCAAACATGGTAAGTTTTCACTCGTACTTCATACAAAATTTATTAAGGGAACACAGTTATGTCAACCAAGAAGAAAAAGAAGAAATATCAAATTTTTAGACTATTTGGATCAACAGCTCAAGAACCACCAAATAGCATCTCTAATAAAATATTTTAGAAAGCAAACATATGTACTTTTTAAAAAGCAAAGCAGGTATCTTGCACCAGAAGCACTATAGTGCTTCTCAGTAGCGAAGAACTGAGGAGCTTAAACGAGCTCCTCCTTAATGAGACCTAAAGCAAAAGTAAGCCACAACAAGTTTACTGTCTCATGTATCTCTCAGCACTGTTCATAAAAACTAAAGAGTAAAAAATAAAAATAAAAATCAGGCAAAACAGGAGGTCACTATTCTTGAGGAAATGTCCCGTATGTTATCCATACAAAGATATATTTAAGGCACGTCAGCCTCAACAAAATACACCAAAATTGTACTGTGTTCTGCACAGCATGCAGTGCACTTATGTGGGTCCCAGGAAGAAATCTTGGGAAGTTTGCTATTGTGTCAAAGGTGTCATTTCCCTCAAGTTGCAAATTGTCTCTAGTACAAACATTCAACAACCACTTCTGCGTGCTTAGTATTCTTAGTTGTTATTATTCTGAGTTATTCCACTGAATGCATTAGGACTATTTACAAACGGCATTACTGCCCTTATTCAGGAAAGGACTTCATTATGCTTTACCTTCAATAAGCACTTTCCAGAAGAAAAGTAAACTTTGGCATTTCTTAGAAATACTTTTATGAGAAGGAGAAACAGTGTCTAATGAAAACATCTTGAAGATTGATGCCTGTCAAGTCAGCTGGTCCGCAGGCTGAAGCACAAAGGCCAGTTGATAAGATTTTTAATAGATCAACCACTTGTTAATTCTTTTAAAGTTTTCAAATGATGAAAGCACAAACAAACATAACTCAGGAACTTGTGTCTAGAATTGTACGTATGCAAAAAAAAAAAATGTGGGGGAATATTTTACAAATACATGAGAAAACAGCATTTAGGAGGGGAAAAAATAAAAGATAGTAGTGCCTACACAATGACAAACCTAAGCCCCAAAAAATCCAAATACAATACAAGAAACTAAAGGTGATAATTTGTTAGTGGACCATACGGATACAAAACCAATAGGCATTTAAACCAATGCCACAGTGAAAAATCAGGTACAAACCTACTTCTGAAATGCTCTGAGATAAGACAAGCATGCAACTGAATCAGACCACCAAGGTTAAACACTAACATTACAGTCTTAATCTAAATACAAATGATTTTTTATTCGTTTACAGTACATAAGTGAACGTGTGTCCTCACACTTCAAGGTAACCAGCACAGTTTATCTAGTGTCTTTAATAATGCAATTTAATTTACCAAAGTGTCATATTAAAAATTTATTTGACTACGGCTGATGGAGTAACCTAGACATTTTGTTATACTTAACTGTTAGATTTGGAATTCATCACAAGTTCCCTGCTGTGTCTCCAAGACCAGATTCATATAGAAACATTCTGAGCTTCTAATTGACATTAATTTAAATGAGTTGGTAACTGTGCACTGAATAAAAATACCAGTCACTAAAAGTGACTTATTCAGCAATGATGTTCAAAAGAGACAAATGCAGTGTAACAAATATCGGTGGTCACAAAAGACTGCCATTTTTGCTTTAGCAAACAGCTATCCAAGATAAACTCACAGTAATCATAATTATTAGAGTTATTCCACATTATCTCTAAGAACAGTATAAGACACATTAATACCATATAAAGTATATGAAAGATACTTTTAAGAATACTAAGAAAGATGCTGAGAAGAAAGATGCAGAGAGACTTTTCACATGGACAGAAAAGGAGGAGTGCTTTTAAACTCAAAGAGGGTAAATTTAGACTAGACGTAAAGAAGAAATTCTACAATATTAGGGTGGTGGGACACTGGAACAGGCTGCCCAGAGAAGCTGTGGATGCCCCATTCCTGGACCCTTTTTTTTTTCTTTCATTAAAGAAATTATTTCATTTCATTGCTCTTATTTTTTTTAGCATTAGCAGCTATTTTTCCTTTCCAAGACCAACCTTACTGAAAGTCATCACATCCATTCTTTGCTGTCATTCCATTAGGCTTAACTGTCACACTGTTAGTGTCCCCTCACAAGTCTTTCTATGTCAGTAGAACCTCACTCTATTTACTGCTTTTTTAATTACATCTTTCTTGGCAGCAAATGACTAGAAACATATATTGTAGAGGATATACCCCAAACCTAAATTTAAAAAAAAAAAAAAAAAAAAAAATTGAGTGGAGTTTCCTGATTCTATCATAGATCCTACTCTAAACCATCTTTTAGAGGGGCCTATCTATCAGCTGTGTTTAGTACTGTGCCTATAACTGAACAACGTGACTATTCCAACCAAGGATTCTCTATGGCCTTGCAATGTAATTAAATACTCTTCCATTTTGATAATTCACTTTATATGTCCAAAGACTGTATTTGCCTTTTATACAGTTATATCTTCCTGTTCCTCTGTAGTCATGCAGTGGTCAACTGGATTACTAGACATATTATGATGTCCAGATCTTTCTTCACCAGGTTATGATCTCATAAATCCCTGCTCCATGATTGAATTCTTGTTAATTAACGCAACACCATGCTTTCACTTGTATTGCAGAGAAGGTTACCATGCAGTTACACCAGTTACGTTAGTGATATAGTCACCAGGCCTAGCTATAGAGTTGAGAGGCTAGCCATAGTGGTATAAACATATCCTGTGCTATTTCTGAAATTTCTGTAAAGTGATTTTCATACCAGAGGAAGTACTATCTATATACGAGTATACTCATCACCATATAAATGGAGACAGAGATCGAATGTTTCTATTTAAAATAATGGCATTCCTCAAGCTAATGTTTAATTAATAAATAGTAAAACACATTCATTTTGTGTTATAGGTCAAATAACTCCCATTAAATTAATAAACTGACTGTTGTTAGTCTGTGAAGACAATTACCTAAAAGATTTAACAGATTTTTATTTATGTATCTTAATGCAGAGCATTACTGTTCTGTATGACTGATTTCTTCTTTCCCCCAGCCTTGCTCCCCTCCCTCAGTTCCTGAAAATTAATAATTTCTAGACCAGCAGCTCTAACTTCTGCCATACTTAAAAACTAAGCAAATGAAGACACCAGAGTACAATAATGAATATGGCTAGCAAAGAATAGCAGTTTGGAACTTACTCTTTGCTGTACGCTTTTCCAGAAACTGTCTGTATGTCACAGTGTGATTTCTCAATTAAATCCTCTGGGAAAGTACTGCCAGATATCCTGCTCCTTAAGCAGAACACACACTGAGATCTGTAGCCAAGGCACCTGAAACACAAAAGCACTTTATTCATCCTCATCCTGGGCAATCCCAAAGGAAGCACTTATAATTGTATCTGGAATACCAATGGTTACCTGACTTTTAGCATAAACAGAAGGTACAGTGCCGAAGTCTCGTGCTAGTTTATGATATTGGAAGTACTTATAAGTGCTTTTTAACCTAAACATCTGAATAATATCAAAGAACTTTATTAAGTAGCTGGAACAGCTCTTTTTTATTATTTTTTTTTATTTTTTGGCAGCTATGGACTTGCATTAATATATTTTTAAGCCCCCTCCCTCCCCTGCCTTAGCTTTCTAACATGTCAGGCTCATTGTTACAGACAAGCTGGGGAGGGAGCCAAGCCTTGGAGAGAAGAGGAGAGAGAAGTGGAGTGTAAACAATGTGCCTGTCACAGCTACTTGATCTTGCTTTATAAGGCTGGTGGCTTTCTTTGAAGATCATTCTACCTGCCATAGCTTATTGTTCTTACCCATGATTTGTATAAAGCGTAACATTCTTTTACTTTCTCTTACTGCGTCTCTGACATTTTTGTACTACTTAATAATGCAGCAATTTCAGCAAGAGAAATCACAGCTTGGGTGAGGGACTCCTGTGTTTCTCACAATAATCCCTCTGTGACACACAAAACATGGTCATATGTCATTTTCCCAAGGAAGCTGCAGGGCTGTTTTTGTGTGTCTGTGAGCATGAACTAGAAGCTATGCATGGAGTGACAAAAACATCATTAAAAAATGGCTTTTTGCTACTCATGAAAGTTGTACACACTTCAGAACTTCCCATTCTACATAAGGAACCATGTGAATGCTGATGAAAATGTATATACAGTGATAGCACTGCAAATACAATGAAAAGTCTTTTAAACTATTTTTATTTGGTTGGTTGATTTTTAGCATTTATAAAGGTCTTTATCTTAGGCTGCCTGGACAAGCATGCATACGTAGTTCTGTTTCTCCAGAATTAGTTAAAAGACTATTATTTGCCATTCAAAAAGAGCATTTAGATTGTTGTTATGCATTATTTATATCAAGTCAATACATTATCACAAAGGAATCACAGATTCTCAGAAGGGCTGAGGTTGGAAGGCACCTCTGGAAGTCATCTTGTCCAATGCCCCACTCAAGCAGGGCCACCAGCAGACAGTTGCCCACAGCAATGCCCACGACCATACCTCTTTTGAATACCTCCATGATACCTCCACAAACTGACCAAACAGATATTCCATACTCTATGTCAACATGCTCAGAAATAAAACGGGGGAGTTGGCTGGGGGGGCTGCCATTGCCTGGGGACTAGCAGGGCATCAGTTCACTGGTTGTGAGCAATTGCATCACTTGGGTTTTTTCTTTTTCCTTTGGTTGTGGGTTGCTGTGTTTTTTTGTTGTTGTTGTTGTTTTGTTTGTTTGTCTTTCTTTCTTTCTTATTCAACTGTCTTTATCTCAACCCATGACTTTTCTAACTTTTGCTCTTCTGATTCTTTCTCACCCAGCTGCAGAGGAGTGGGGGAATAAACAAGCGGCTGTGTGGTGCTAATTGCCTACCAGGGTTAAACCACAACAGCTGCTTTTAGCAGCCTATAGAAGGCCTCATCCAGTTGTTCCTGGTCAGGTGGCCTACGGCAAACATCCCCTACAGTGTCACCCACAGCAATTTGCTCTTCAAACCTCACCCATAAGACCTCAGTTGGCCCATCATCCACCCCAGGCAGAGACCCATGCATTCCAGCTGCTCTCTCACAGAAAGGGCAGCTTCACCTCCTCACTGGTCCGTTTGTCCCTTCTGAAGAACCTGTATCCCTTCTTTGTAACATTTTAGCTGGGTGAGTGAAGCTGCTGCATCTCCATGATTGCAACAAGATCATAGCCTTGTAACACCACGCACACCTCTAACACACCACAAATATTATCCATACCATGTGCATTAGTGTACAGGCACTTCAGAGAGGCACCCAAGCACAGTGGGTTCCTTGAAAGGGTTTGAGGGATTTCTCCACAATGGTGTCTTTTAGGCAATTCCTTGCTTACAATCAAGTGCCAGCGGTGACTCTGTTTAAGCTGCATTTTGTTGATTTTTTTGATCTCTCAGTCACACCAGCCCTTGATTTTTGCTCAGCAACACTGTCTATTGCTGCCTCTCAGAGCTGCTGGATAGCCTCTCCCTCCCTCATCATTCTTGGTTTAAGGCCATCCTGATGAGGTCGGCCATCCTGTTGGACAACAAGAGGGGCGTTTTGTTCCATTTTCTCCTATCACTGATGTTATTGAAGTGACCTGAGAATTGTTTCTTTCAACATACAGATACTCTAGAGAATAATTTTATTATAACACAGCTTTTGATGTATGTGAGCTACCTCTCACATTTTTGGTAGACTGCTGAAGATAAACATGAGTATCACTCGTAATCGTATACAGAACTATTGAAATTCTGTGCAGCAGTGAGGATGGGACATGTGGCTAAAAGGGCAGGTCATGTCTCATTCAGATTCTGCAATGAAAGACAGAAGTAAGACACAGTGAGTGAAGTTCCATTTCTTTTAAGAGAGGGTTTCAGTTCTTAGAGTAGCATATAATACGTGACCAATAAGCAATTCTGGAACAGACTGTTGCTATTTCTCACTGTTAACCAATACCTCCACTGTTGAAGCAGTTCTACTGCAGTAGACACACTTGCAAAACAACTAAGATTTGCACAAGGGCAGAAATTAGACAAGGTTTTACGAATGGCTTTTTATTTTTATATATGTATATATAAAAAAATGTGAAATAGTACTGTTTAAATATTGCCTCACTGAGCTTAGGAAGTTTTTAAATTTTCCATTTGATAATTGCCAAGGTGCAGGTTTTTATTAATTTGTGAATTCACCTGTAAGTTGGGACAGTTTTTCCCTTTTTCATTTGCCTGGAGCAGTCCTTAGTCTGGCTCCTCAGGATTCAGCACTTAATTCTATGATTCACACTCCATGCCACTGAATGTAATTTGAGGTTTTGGAGCTATTTTGTACCAGGTGGATGAAGAAACTAGCCTTATGCAGAGTGTTCCTCGCTATTTCAGCACTCCATTCAGCATCACTGATAAACAACAGCAGTAGAACAGGCTAAAAAAAAAAAAAAAAAAAAAAAAAAGGAGCCAACAGCAAATCTATCCCTTTAAAAATATCATAATATAAGGTCAGACACTTTAATTTAGTATTGACAAAATTAAAAAAAAAAAAAATAAGCAAGGCTGTATTGTATTAATTCCTAAAGCACTGTGCCTATGAAACATTAAAATGTAATGTAGCTAACCAAATTTATTGAAGTAATCATGATAAACAGAGCTATATATCTAAATTGTTCTCTTAACACATCTACATATCTCCTTCATCATAAGTATGCAAAAATATGCATGCAAGAGTTATCACCTTCCTGCTAAGTCAGTCAGGATTCATTAGTTTTTAATCATAACCTTCATGTTTTTTAAAAGCAATACTGGAAAGCACACTAAAATTAAGTAATGCACCTACATTCTTTAGACTACCAAGAAATTCTAAACCTCCGATTATAAATCTAATTCCTTTAAGGAACTTGAGACTTGATCCAACAGCATTAACACATGTAGATTTTGTTGATGCTGTTGTTTGTGTTCTTAATATTGTGCTGATTAATGCTAAGATACCACTGGTTTTAATTTATTTATTTTAAACTGTATGTGAAGGCTTCAAGAGGCCTTTATATTGACAGTCTATTGACAGTCTATAAAGAGAAATTTTGGTGTAGTCTTACCTGGCCATTGAAAATAAACAAGTATATATTCAAAAGCTGAAGATTAATTTTAAAATGTCATCTGTAAATTAAGCCAGCTAACGAAATGTGTGCACACACATGTAAGTACATAAAGCAGCTGGCAATATTAAATCTTAATAATCAGACAAAAAAGATTTTTTAGGAAAAAAATTAGTCAAACACAAAGCTGGAGACAGATACTCCACAGAATATCACCAGCCAGGGCCTGAACTCAAGTGGGGCTTCTGGGCCACAGGCCGATGAGGCTGCTCAGAGCAATTAAGGATCATTTATCTGTTCAGTTATCGCCCAGAGCTGTGGATGCAGCTTAAGTGAACTGCTCAGCATTGAAGTCAGCCAGTTCATGGGTATATTGTCATTCAGACCACAGTCCCACAGACATTTTATGCCATTGTAAAGCTGCTGGAAGTAGCTGTCTCATCCTTCTGCTGCCCTTGGCTTTAATTAAAAAAAATTTAAAAAAAAATAAAAAAAAGGAAAGAAAAATGACACCATGTTCTCTCCTTCAACCCAAATAGTTGCTCTGCTCAAATAAGCTGTTTTATGGATATACACCAAACTGGGTGGAGGACTCCTCTGAGCTGAAACTAACAAGGACCTCATCCCCATAGAAGTTGTGTGGATAAAACACTCTTACTCAGCAACTGATCATGAAAGCCCAATTGAGAACCTGCTAGAATATACTGCAGCGCTGACTCTCTGGATCTTGCACCAAACATAATATTCTATAATATTCTGTTGCACATGACTGCCCATTAAAAGAATCCAATATATTAAATACATATATGGGTGGAATGGAGAACAGGTAGAATCAAGACTCATATTTCCTAGATATGTATCTTTAATTACCTTTTGCTCAGTTTACTTGCTGCTATGGACAACAGCATTAGATTACTACAAGTGTATGGAAACTCAGTAAGTATACAGGCAATAACTTTAGCAGCTGATGAAAAATATATCTGCCCTTAGATACTTTATATATATATATACTTTATTTACAATGCTCAGTTAATACTGGCTAACAGTTTATGATATTCCAACCAAATTTACTATATATAATCAAGAAGCAAAATGTGGAGTAGTTATCATGTATAATTCATCTCATATATGAAGTCGCTTTTGGTCATTGTGAAATGAGGTAAAGAGCAAAGAACTGCCTCCTCCAGCCGCTCCCACCCAGGGCCATTCCTGCCTGGCTGCCGGGGCCCAGCCCAGTGCCCCAGCTCTTGTCCAGGCTGGGGTACGCAGCTGCTGTTTTCCCCTTTGCAGGTTCAACTGGTAGCAAAGCTGAGCACAGATCCTAGGGACACACAGGACACTGACATGGCTGGTCACACAGGCTCGCCCAACCAAGGGCTGCCTTCATCACCACTTGCACACGGGGCTTATTACACATCTCTGCCTGGTAGCAACAGAAGCTCACCAGTGCAGGCACATGTAGAGCACTCTCTAGGTTCACACAGCTCCCTCAGGTACTGCACAGTCCCTCTGTCCATCCAGCACCCCTGCCTGGACCCTGGGCCCCTTACCCACCTCAAGAGTCAGCTACTCGCCAGCTCATCCAGCCTGAAGTTGGTTGCAGACACACAGCAGTCAGACTCACCTTGTGCACACCACATTCGCAGGTTCCCCTGGGCACACCATCATGGACCCACAACCTGCCTGATACCTAGGCCTGGATCCAAGGCTCCTGGTACTTGCCAGCTGGTCCAGGTTAAAGTTTACTAGTGAATATACACACACACACCCCATGCACACCAGGCCGGGGAAGATGCAGACACTCGGTGCCCAGCAGCCAGTACCAGGCACACAGGCTGTGACCCCCAGCCACTTGCATGGAGCCTGTCCCTACCTCACTCACGCCAGTCCCAGGCTCACACACTGTTCCTGCCCTGGGGCTGGGGGCTGAGGACCCCACTCGCTCCAGGAGGTGATGCCAGGTCCCCACTTGTGCCAGGCTGGGACACCACAGCCCACCGGCCCACACCCCTAGCCTGACTCCAGGACCTGGCACTAAATCCACTCACACTGCCCCCAGCTGATACTTAATACGTTTGGGTCCCATGTACACACATGTAAGACCCCAGTCACAACACAGCAGCTGGTTAGGGAGCAAACACCACTCCTGCCCCAGTGACCAGGAGCAGAAGACCCCACTCACTCCAGGAGCTAGCACCACAGGCCGCAGGCCTACACACTGGCCCAACTCCAGCAACTGGCACCAGCCTTCACTTACACCAGTCCCCCCAGTAGCACTCTGAGCACAATGTACATAGGATCCTTCCTAGATCCAGAGTGCTATGGTCACCCCTAGCTAATGACACAAGGACCCCCACTTGCTCCAGGAGCTGGCACCACAGCTCATAGGCCTACACCCTCAGCCTAACGCCAGGAGCTGGCACCAATTCTATTTGTACACATCCACGTCTCAGCAGTGACTGGCAATGAAACCCCCCAGTCACTCCAGTAGCTTTCTTATTATTATTATTTTATGCAGGGTAATCTGAGTAAACCCTGCAAAGTATGTAAATCAATGGAAAACTGGTCCCCAAACATTTGTTTTTATTAAAATATTGTATGTACTTCATGAAGGATGCTTTGTGCCTGTTACAAAACAGACAAAAATGATTTTTTTTTATATATATTTTTTATTTGAAATTTAAACTGGCTTAAGCTACACTGGGCAGAATTTGCCAAATTGTTCTCCTTTGATAGTGGGAATAAGTGCTATTACTCTTATAATGAGATAAACATGAGAGAAAACAGCAGTCCAAAGTTAGTTGGTCATAAAACGTACAAAGTTTTTGTTAGGAGTAAAAATATTTGTATGTTGTTAGCTGTCCTTTTAAAAGTAAAGCTAAGCCTAATTTATACCTTCTGCAAAACATCCAGACATACTCATGTATTACAACCTATGATACTTTTTTCAATTTAACCCAAACCAGGATTTCCTAATTCTTAGCTAGTAAAAGTTTATGAACCACCGAGAGCATGACTGCAATAAGCCATATCTGAAATTCAGGGTAAGCAAAGCATCTTTAAATAAACTGTTAAGCCACTAGTGCTTTTACATGGATTCTCATAAAAATTACACTGATGCTCCCTGCTTGGCTTCTCAACTTAGCAAGAAGAAAATTAACTTCAATGTAAATATAGGCACAAAGATCTCTGGCTTTTTTTTTTTTCACACCAACAATTTTGTAAGGTTAGAGAGTACTCGGGTGAGAGGATAGAAAGCATGAAAACAAAACAATTCTCTTACTATCTCTGCCTTATTACAGCCCAGAAGCACAATTATTGGTAGTCACTTCACTTACAAGCAATAAATTCACATTTTTTGCAATGTCCACATTATGTCAGAATAACATAAAAATAAATGATAAAGCAAAAAGGAGACAGATTTAACTCCAACATCCTGCAGTAGCTGCAATAATTGCACAGCTAGTTCATTATATAAAGTTAGTCCCTTGAGCCTGCAATGTCCCAGTTAAGCAACAGTAATAGGAAGCAGCTGGATGAGGACATTAGGTCAGCAGAATCATTAGCCCCTAAGATTGCACAACTATCACTCCTCTTTGACAGCAAGGCTTTCACACATCATCAGGCTTCTAAACAGGAGGTCAAACATTATGATGAACTTAACCCAATAACTCCATTAACAATGAACTGTGGCTCAGAACTTCAAGGAAATCCACATCTCTGGAAACTTTCAGGAGCTTAATGATTTTCAGTAGTCTCCCTGTGCCCTCACCTTCTCTGTCCCTTGGGTTGCTCTGGAAATCAGGTAGCAGGTAAAGATGATTAGCAAAATGCTAGTGCCTGATAATTTCAGTGAAAATTACCTTTTGTTTCCTTGAGGTTTGTACCACTGTCTCTCTGGAATCCTGCAACAAACAAGAATAGCCTCCATTTAGAATACAGAAGTTGTGTAAAGATGTATTTATTGCTAATTTTTGTTAGTTGAAGGACTGGCCTAGTATGTACATAGATGTCTGTATTCCGAGGGAAAATATTGCCTCTTACATGATTTATATACTTGTGCTTAGAGTCTGTAATACACATAAATGAAGACAAAGTTCTTTGTCAATGCTTGTATATATTCAGATTAAAAAAGAAGCCTGTGAAGTTAGCCAAGGTTTTCTGAAGTCTTTACACTCATTTACACCTTTCACAGGTGTTAGTAGAAGTATCCCCAGTGTGCTGAGCATTTTTGCAATATTTAGGTAAAGCAAGGGCCCTGCCTTTGTGGTGTTGATGAATTTCAGTGAGAAAAGCAACAACCTTTCTATCAATGTCAAATACTAAATAAGTTTGACTAGATGCTGATGTTCTTCAAATTGTTTCTACTAGCAATAGTTCTGGATGGTTTGTTTTCGAGAAATTAATGATGATACACCAAGGTCATTGCACCTCTGCTGTAGCGAACAGATGTTAACATATTAGTGCCACATTCCAGTGCAGTGCTAAACTAGAGCTACTTGTGGTTGTCATTGTATGAGGCACGGCAAAACCAACCAAACAGAAAAGCCCAGTATAATAAATTCATTCTAAAATGGAAACATTTGAAGAAAAGAGCTATTGAATTTCTAAATGTATCATCCTCATCAAAACCACTACGATTTTTTTTAATCAACCGAAACCTCGCTGAACAACAACCAAAAAAAAAATCTTTGTTCCTCTCAGCAGTATAGACTGTTTTCAATGTCATTTATAAGATATTTATTCCTGATACTCACAGCTTTAGTATACCACAGCCTTAGTATGCTCTGTTATATTGAGGTAGAAATAGTCAAATATTTTTCCATCTTTTGCTGGGAGGATTCAGAGCTAGTCATAGTTATCCACAGCTTTGCAAAACTTGTATGAGATTATTGTGGCAAACTCTGTATAGGAGTAAGACTGTATATAGTCAGTACACAATACAATAGCTTGTTTTTTGTGAGGGAGGAGGACTGGAATAGGTGGATATATAAAGTTTACATATAAGATATTTTGACCTATAAGTACCTGTTGTTTAGGTCTTTATTTAACCAAATTTCTTTTATCTTCTCTGCCCCTTTCGTCATACCATGAGAGATGGAGAACTGTAATGGAGAGATTCTGCAGTCTCCTTCCTTGGAGATCTTCAAAAGCCACCCAGACGTGGTCCCAGGTAGCCTGTTCTGGGTGGCCCTGCGGGAGCTGGGGTTGGACCAGGCATTCCAACCAAAAGGCCCCTTCCAGCCTTAGCCATTCTGTGATTCTGGGAGATCCAAGCCTATTAAGGTCCTTCATCTAAGCTTTTCAGCTTAATTTAAATAAAGAGATGTCAGGATATTCTTAGCAAGGCAACATTTCCTATCTAGTTCACTGGAGCCTGGTCTTGGCAATCTCAGAGATGTGCTACAAAGGACTGCTTGCTCTCCTCAAGCTGGTCTGTGAAAGAGGACAGCTTTTTATCTACATAGGGAACAGTATACTTAGCATATACTTAGCATTGCCTGTTTCTGGTTCTCTCTAGAGGAGAGCTGGTTTTTATGACTGACATGGACTTCTTCTGTGGTAAAAATGTGCATGCCCTAAAGGAAAGAGATGAATGCTAAACTGAAATAAGCACTTTCTTCTTAATAATCTCATTAACAACAATGCTTTTGATGATGCATTACATGGGGATACATCAGTATGATGAAATCAATGAAGTAATTCACCAGGATAAAGCAATGAGCAGGCCCTTTACTTCACAATGATGTTTAAGATTTTCAGTCACTGTTGGTTTTAAATATTTAAAGCACTTTCAAGTAACTTTACTGTGTTTGAGGAATACTGATAGAAAATAAATTATTTAAATTGTCTCAGTACCTTAACAGCTACAGAGAACATAGGTTCAATGCATCAGAAAATTCAAAATTTTAAGTCATAATTTTAAATGGCTGACTCCAGACAAAAAGGAAGTCACTTCAGCTGAGAAATGGATAGCATCAGGTTGAAATTCCTAGCTTTCTAAATCAATCTTGCAATTAATATAGGGGGCATGAAATTACCTAAATCAGTCAATAGACTGTTCACACTAATTATTGTCATTTTGCTACGTCAAATGTTTTTGTTTTTGTTTTGTTTTGTTGGGGGGGGGGGGAGTCAGTGTTAAACACTTAACAAACTCTTTGCCACATAAGTAATTTTTATTTGAGGAGATACTAACTGGAACTTCCTTATGCCAGAAACTGAACTGCATGAAAGAAACATTTCCTTTCATTTTCTGATGTGAAGCATGATGTAGCTCATATGGGGATGACTGCATTCCAATGTAAGTTTAAGAAGTAATCTTTTTTGCTTGTAGATTGGAAAAGCAGTGCTCAACTGCCTCCAGTTCTGTTTTACCCGGAGAAAACTAAGGATCATGGCATAGCATCTTCAGACAATCATGTTTTCATTTTGACCAAAATAAAATTTAAAAAATGCTTGGTTGCTAAAGAAATATCAGTACCAAAGATGACCTTCTTGCATTTCAGTTTCCATTCCTGTTTTTCACAAAGCATGTTCTTACATAAACAAAGCTCTAGCAGACAAATGAATACTTTTCTTTTGCTTGTTTAAGCCACCTCTGATTGACCTGTATGCTCATCTCAATCCAGACATGATTCTTTCAAAGCAGATGAAAGCTTTCCTACTTGTAGGTGAGCCTTCAGTCAGGTCCTTAAATCTGTTTAGATGAAGGGGACAATGCAGGGCTCCATCAGTTCAAGAGAATAACCCAGAAATTAAAAAAAATAATAATAATAAAAATAAAAAATAAAAAAATAAAACAGATTCTGTAGAGAGGAATCACACCAATATAAGACAAACGTAAATTCTCTTTCATTAGAATGGCATTGTAGTGGTAAATTGCCAGTTACTAAAATAAATAAATAAGGGGGAAATGGAAGCATCTCAGAAGCAACAAAGAATGCACCAGATTGCAGCCAGGCTGAATCCAGGACTGCAGAAATGTACACAATTGTGCAGTGATGTGATAAGCATGGTATGTTTTGGCCCTGGGAAATATATGTTGTACATGCCAACACATCCTGTTGGCTCGTGTTTTTTTTTTTTTCATGTAACATTTATTTAATTGTAAGGGAGGTGATTTTTTTAAATGATGGCCGAGTTATCATTTGATGTTTCATAAAAATTAAACAAAATCTTTCATATCCAAGTGAACCAGGCAGAGGTCACCATACTAACTGAAGTTTATAAAATTATGCTAGTGATGAGTAGGAGTCTTAGCACCATAGGCAATTTCTACGTTAGCTGTTACTAGTGGGCTTTGGGCAGCCTGTGTTGGGGAAAGTGTCTCTGCCTATGGCAGGTGTTGGAACCAGGTGGGCTTTGAGGTCCCTTCCAACCCAACCCATTCTCTGATACTATGATAAATCATGGCTGACTGAACATGCCTACCAATAAGCAAATAGGCTTCCTGATGCAGTGTAATAAATCCCTCACCTTTAAAAAGAAAATTAAACATGTTGTTGAAATGACTGTAGCTTTTTTCATTTTACGCAGGTATTTAGCTGTGACAAAGCTTGCAGAGATGCATTTTTTTCTCTTTGAATGCATTTTTTTCTCTTTGAAAACAAATAAAACACAATTTTTCAGAAGCTTTAATAAAGTTTAACACATAGTTAATGTTTTTCATAGCACATCTCAGTAAACTAAATGTCTTTCTTTTTCTATAATTTCTGACATTTATTTAAAAGACCTACAACAAACAGCTATTACTGATGGCGTATTTCTGCCTCCCATTTTCAGAATCTCAGATTCACAGAATCCCAGGATGGCAGAGATTTGGGAGGGCTCTCTGGAGATCACCCAGTCCAACCCCCTGCCAAGCAGAGAACCCAGGTCACATCGCTCAGGAAGGCATCCAGGTGTATTTTCAGTATCTCCAGGGAAGGAGACTTCACAATCTCTCTGGGCAATCTGTGCCGGTGCTCCGTCACCCTCACTGTCTCAAAGTGTTTCCTCACATTCAGCTGGAAATTTCCATTTTACCTCAAATATTCTAGTGTCCCTTATTTCCTTTAGTGAAGAAAACTGTTCCTACAGTATTACCAACACAAGATATTTGCTAGATTTCCACTAATTATTTTTCTGTTAAGATTCCAGCATGAAGAGCATCACATTTCTGCCTGAAAATGTATTAAATTTTCTCCATTTCTTTATGAATTTATATTCAGAGCTCATCTGTGCCACATATTCTTTACAGATAATGAGCAAGGCATCTTTACTTAGCTGTCACTGTAGAAGTGAAATGTTTACAGTGTGCACTTCAGAGATTCTGGCAGCTTACATTCTAAGAATACTTTTTTTCTTTCCGACAATAAGCGTTGCTTTAAATTTCTTTTAAACATGAACAGGAAAAATGTTATTTGAAAAATCCTTGAATTTTGTTTTTGTTATAAGAAATGCTAGTTTAGATACAGCATGCTGATGATATGTTTCATGAGATGTGACAAAGACCATTAGCCTCCTTAATGTCTTGTAGAACTTCTTGGGAAACTGCAAACATCTCATAATTAATTGACAGAGGGGTAAGTATATTTGTCTATGAAGTTTATGAACAAAAGATCCATCATACAACTTTTAAATGTATTTTCCAACATATTTACACAGTAATATTTTGGGGATCCACTACTAATACAAAAGAGAAACCCCAGTCATGAGTCTCCTGCCAGGTTTGAGCAGGTACATGAAATTCACTAAATATGTTTATCTTTTAATTACAACTCTGAAGTCGTCCTTTAACGAATTACATATGAATATGCCTATAGTAAAGACTATTTTAAGATTTTATTTATGAGCACATGTCCTGTCAGAGGCTTACAATGACATGCTTAAAAGCCTGGTACTGAACCAGGTACTGAATATATATATATATATATTTGTTCTTCTTTCTTGGGAAACCTCGTATAGTTTGAATAAATCTTTGAAACATGACCAAAAGAATCTCACACTAGATTGTCTTTCATTGAAGTCATAATGTAAGATTCATTGTAGATACAGTCCAAAGCTGTCTGGTTTTGAATCTGTGCTATAAAAGGCATAAAAGTGACAGATTCTTCTCACCAGAAAGGATAAAAATACCTGCATAGAGACTTCCACAAGTCTTTTCTTCATATGCTTTGTCCTTCAATTAATCTGAGAATACTTGAACCTACTGGGATTGCTTTCTGGAATCAATCAAATTTCCAAGCATAATTAATAACATAGTCTTAAATTAAATACATTAGATCATTGGAGCCAATTCTGAAAGAATGACAGTTCCTGAATGTTGACAGTTCCAATATCTCCAGTACCTACTGGAGTTCTGATTTAGAAAAACCTGGTTTGATTTCCGAAGATCTTTGGATTTCTTTTACTCCTGGAACAGTATTATTGGGTGAACACATCAGTCTTAACACCATAAATAATTCAAAAGCTTTTTTTTTTTTTTTTTTTAGTTAATATTTGATTTACTGATAAAGCATTACTGATTTAAATTCTGTTTTCCTACAAACAAAAATTTTCAGATCTACATGTCCTAATATAAAATTCCCTATAATTACTAGTTCCAAATGGATTCTTAAAAAAATATTTAAAACTAAATTTACAGTATATTATCACTCTAAGACTACTGGAACTAATCCCATTTTGTAGAATGCAGCAACCTCTGCCATTGTTAATTCTGCTAGTAGAATGACTCTTTTGGCATATTTACAGGGTTTTTTTGCTTATATTGTTTACCTTAGAAAACTTTATCAGGGAAAAGATATTTTTGTTGCATAAGATATTATTACAGTGGGTGGAATAACAAACCTAATAAAATTAGATGGTCTCACCTTTACTAACAAAGGATTACTTGGCATAGACTGAGCTATTCATTGATATCCTTTGGGAATATGAGCATAACTCTTATTTTAGTTTTCTACTAGAATTATTATCTGAAACTGTTAATCCTTCTCATTTTTATATCAAAATTCCAATCTAAATCAGGGACATTATCAGACAAATAAAAATAACAATGGTTCAGTAACATCTTTAGTATTTTCTCCATCATAACATTGTAGTAAATAATTTTCAAAACATCTAGCCAAATGATGGTAACAGACATAATTCCAAATGCTCACGGAAATAAAGAAGTTCATTTGGAAGAACAAGGTGATATCAAAAGTTTAGGCTGAGTATCAGAAATGTTGAGCATCAGAAAACGTTCTTAATGTGACAGTAATGTAATCGTTGTGGACAAATGCTTTGGTTAAACAAAAAAATCCCTCATTGGCATATTAATTTGTTTTGAAAAAAAAAAAATTAAATCCAACCTTAACTTTGTTTCTTCAAACACAATCTAAAGTAAAACTACAGAATGTTTCAAATCCCACCTTGCCCCAAAAGACTCAATTACCTCCACTGTATGTGTGCTATTTTTGTCCCCCTCTTAACTCCAGCTTAATTCACAGAACTATAGAATACTAAACTAGAATATGGTCCTAGTGTAACTGAAGAGCAAGAGGGGACCAGCTGTGGGTGAGCTGGAAGCAGAAATGAGTTAACACACATATGCTGTCATTAGAATCAGTCTTGAAACCACAGTCACATCCCTGAATCATTATTACTTAATTCTGTACTGGTACAACCAAGCTTATATGTTGAAGGAAACTGGCTATAGCGATTCAGCAAATTATCTAAACCTAGGTGTAAAATTGCACACCTCCTTGAATAACTTTGTGAAATGATGAAGTAAACAATTAGCTTTTTCTGCCATTAGTCTTTTATTAGCTTTCCTCCTAATGCTGTCAAATTACCATCTTTCCATCTGTAGAGATTGCACCATTTTCAACAGATGCTCTTAAATATCAATCACTGTCACACAGTTATAATTTGCAGAGGTTGTTGTACTATCTCCAACATGCTCTCTGTTTCTTTCCATGAATCTCTCCAGACTTTGTGAAGAAAGGCTGCCCAGAACTCAACATGAAACTTCAAGCGCAGCACCAGGAAAGCTTAATACAGAAATAGGGTTTCCGCAAACCCATGTTATACTCATCTAAAACTGGTTTTAAAAAACAGAATCTATCCATTTGCTCCCCTCATGCATATTCTACAGTTTGCTGTTATTTGCATGGCCTCTGAAGCATGTCTGCATCCTTTGTTCTGGTCTGCTGTCTCCTTACACTGTCTCCTGGCTTTGTACTTTCCAGAGTCAGCAGTACAGAGTATTTAAGCAAACCCTAATGTTAGAAAGTGGGGAGAAACCTATTTTGTATATATGGCCAATTATAATTGTCATTTCTCTCTAGTCAAACCAGGAGGATTAAGCAGAAGCCAAAAATATATAGCATCAGGCTGTACCAAAGTAACTCCTGGTAAAGCAGGAGAAATAATAAAGGTAATGTGGTAATGTAGATAGAATGAATAATGTAATGCTAGTATAGTACAATACAAAAAAAGCCAAATAGACAAATTTTGAGCAAATTATTACTGTAAAGACTTAGCAATCACAAGTAATTAATTCTAAATAAAATTATATTAATATTAGAATTTAATCATAACTTAAGTACTAAATGTAGTAACTGAGCACCAATCCTGAGAACATGAATTTGTTTTGAACAGAAATGAAGCAGGATTCTGGGTAAAATAAATAGTATTGTGGTCTGGAATTTCAGCACCTTACAGAAGGTGCGAACAGTTAAACTGATATCATCAATACCAAAATTTTCTAAAGGGTTCATTGTATGTATAAAAATGTATGTACCTGCTCCTGTGTGGTCTCCTCTCCACGACCTACAGCTCCAGCCCAGAATCTGCTCCGTCAGGGGTCTTCCACAGGCCGCAGCCTCCATCATTGCAGGTCCACCTGCTCCACCGTGGTCTCCTCCATGGGCTGCAGCGTGGAACCCTGCTCCACCGTGGTACTCCATGGGCTGCAGGGGGACAGCCTGCTTCACCGTGGTCCTCTCCACTGGCCATGGGGGAACTTCAGCTCTGGCACCTGGAGCACCTCTCCCCCTCCTTCTTCACTGACTTCAGTGACTGCAAAGCTGTTTCTCAGCTTGGGGATGGGTCAATGTTTCTCACTCCTCACTCGCCCAACCACTGTTGCGCAGCAGCTTTTTTTCCCCTGCCTTAAATATGCTCTCACGGAGGTGCAAACAACATCGCTTATTGGCTCGGCTCTGGGCAGTGTCAGGGCCCTTTGGAGCTGGCTGAAACTGGCCCTTATCTATCGTAGGACGGCTTCTGGATTCTTCTCACAGAAGCCACCTTTGCAGCTCCCAGATACCAAAACCTTGCCATGTAAATCGACTACACATTTTTGTTGGTGACATGGATGTCACCAACATGGATGTCAATTCCAAAATTGAGTATACCCTGAGCAAGTCTGCAAATGCTGCAGCATGAAGAGAGGCTGCTCGTATGAAGAGAGGCTGAGGGAATTGGGGTTGTTCAGCCTGCAGAAGAGAAGGCTCCGTGGAGGCCTTACAGTGGTATTCCAGTACTTAAAGGGGGCTTATAAAAAAGTCGAAGAGTGACTTTTTATGTGGGCAGAGAGTGATAGGACAAGGGGGTAACAGTTTTAAACTAAAAGAGGGTAGATTTAGGCTAGATACTCAGAAGAAATTCTTCACTCAGAGGGCGGTGAGGTCCTGGCCCAGGCCAGGAGGAGCTGTGGGTGCCCCATCCCTGGCAGTGCCCAAGGCCAGGCTGGATGGGGTTTGGGCAGCCTGTGATGGTGTTCCTGCCCATGGCAGGGGTTGGAACCAGGCAGGCTTTGAGGTCCCTTCTAACCCAACCTATTCCCCAATTCTCTGATTCTTTGATAAGCAACAGTATTTAAGGAACAGAGTTAGCTCCAGATTGTCAGTTTATGTAAGCTGTAAAAGAAGAAGAATTAAGACTAGAATAGTGAGAATTATTTCAAAAAGATATGAGTACCCATTCTTGTGAAAGATAATACTGTAGTAAGAATAAAACACTTTTCTCCATGAATAAATGAGCAGTACTGCCTGTATGAATCCTATGTATTTGGTTTTATTTTATCAGTAAATTGTTTTGTTTCAAGCTTTATAAAGGTTGTTTGAATATTCTCCAATATGAAGATATCTTTTGCTGGCCTTGGACCTGATCTATTGCATTTGACTAAGAATATGTTTCAACCAGACTTTCAACCAGACTTAACAACTGTTATTTCCAAAGAACTCACAGACTTACAGAGATGAGCTGGAATACCAGAGTCAAGGGCATCTTTGGTGCATTCTCTGAACAGGACTGGTCTGTGGGGACAGTTATCTGGTTATTTAATATGGGTTATCCCACTACTATTAGACACACTACTCCAATATAACAAGTGGAACAGGCACTTGTGCAGAAAGTTACCAGACAAAATGAACCAAAAAAAAAAAAAAAACAAAAAAAAAACTGCTAGATATTTAAAACCAATAAAAGCCTTTACAATAAGTTAATAAAACTAGGAGTGCCTTCACAGGATTTTGAAGATGGGCATTATGAGACCTTCCAGTCAGGTCAGTATACAGCACATATTTTATTACAGAACACATCACCCTAATTCTGGTAAAAATGTGGGCGGTATGTGCAGGGGAATGGTGGTTCATTGCTGAAAGCAATTAATATATTTCCTCTGTATTAGAAGTACACTGCTATCAGTTTAAAAAGCAGAAAACTTTTGGAAAAAAAAATAAATAATAATAAAAAAAAGCTGATGTTGCCAAATTTTCAAATTAAATGAACTCTATTAAAGTAGTGGATTTTACTCAGCAGTAACTCTCAGAAAACATCTACAGAATTTTTGTGATCCAGTTTATTTTTCTTTTAGCCATTAATTAAAGCTTAAGGGACTTTAAGAGTAGAGTACTGAAGTTTAGCTAGATTTTTCTTATTAAAAGAAGGAAATAATTACCTCTTCCCCTAAATGCTTTTTGGCTCTCATTACAAGCAAAGTACTATGCTAATATACCTTGTCTTGCAAAAGTCTCACAATTCCTGCTAATAGAATTAAACCTAATTCTCAACAAATAAACTCTCAATACAGTTAATGGGAAAAAAAAAAAAAAAAAAAGGAACAGAACTACTTTGTCTGAGAATGGGTCATTACCACAAGTTCCTAATTACAAATATCTTAATGCATAATGTAAAGCACAACATTATGTAGGTTCTTAAAAATTAAAGGTGTAGCAAGATCAAAGATCTGATGTGTCCTTGGATTTTTTTATATGTATATTTTGAATGCTCCAAAGACAAAAAGAGCAAACCTGCAAAACACAAAGATTTATTCACTTACCCTTCAAAAATGTTTACTAATAATTTATGCAGTTTACAAGACTGCATAAAAAGACTTGATTTTGACTCAGATCACATTCTGAAACCGATTTTAATTTGCCCACTCCTCGACCCTCTTGACAGAGAAGGTTTCACACCTACTAGTTAATGAAGGATTAATACTTTCCTCTAGAGTAAGTTGCAAACTCAACCAAGGTTAAAGCAAAGGACATTCATCCTGAATTAGCTGATATAATGCTATCAAACATGAACACAGGTGACTGATGATATATTCCTATTACTGTACCAAGCATTTATCAATACTACACTACTAATTACTTTCTCTATCAGTTCTCTTATTGCCATGAGATGGTATATTTTGTTGAATTTACTTCACTGAAACAGTATACAGAGAAAAGCACTGGTAACAGAACACATAATAAATCACAGTAACCAAATTACAAAATACAGGATCTGGATCTGACTTGCTAGTCAGAGTTTTGCTGTCATGAATGACTTCACAATAGTTGTGCTTTTTTTTTCTCTGATATTTCAGGAGCAATCTGCAAGAAAGAGTATAGCAGTTAATGCAGTCCATAATGCAGAACTCTTCTGCAAGTGTAGATGGACTATACCTTAACCAAGAGCTGATGAGTTAAAACACTGTTTAGCATGAAAAAGTCTGTTTTACCAAAGCAAAAATTTCCACTTTAAATACTTTTCATGTATTTATTTTCCAGGAGGATTATTATCTAAAACTTTGAAACTTTCACTGACATGAATATTTTATGCTCTGGCTAATTCTGGAAATAAGGAATTTATATAAATTTATATCTGACACACTTGTAAAGCTTCAGGATTTTACATTTGCAAAATTACTGAATGTTGTTGCCAAACTCATTCTGCCTCTTCTCATTCTCATTATTGTTATTAATGCAAATGTCTGCCTTCCCATATCTCCCTGATAACATAGATTCTGTAAAAGCTAAGCTCTTTTGATTTCTTTAGTTTTGTAGATGTACTCTTCCTGAGGGGCATGTAGGCACAGACTGGGAATTAAGGCTATTGAAAGAAAATTATTTCCTATTTGGCACTATGCAGAAAGCAGACTCTGGAGAATCCCATCTCTCAAACTGATCTTGTCCTGGGCCCCACAGACATAAACGATTATTGTGAACTTAAGACCAGCAGCTCCTCCTTCATGGCCACAGCGCCCTCCTTAATCCCACCCCGCAGTGCCCCGCCACACAGACTCTTTTGCTCTCCTTTACAACAAAAAGGTAGAAGGAAATATAATTAATAATGGAAAAGGTTTCTGCTAGGAGGTATACAATTCAGTTCAGGTTGACAAGTATTTACTTGAAGCTCATGCACAAGTAAGAGGAATTCACAGAATCATAGAATCACTAAGGTTAGAAAAGATCTTCAAGATCATCAAGTCCAACCATCCCCCTACTACCAATGTCACCCACTAAACCATGTCCCTAAGCACCACGTCCAACCTTTCCTTAAACACCCCCAGGGATGGTGACGCCACCACTTCCATGGCAACCTGTTCAATGCCTGACTGCTCTTTCTGAGAAGAAATGTCTCCTCATTTCCAGCCTGAACCTCCCCTGGCACAACTTGAGACAGACATTCCATTCTCTTGGGAAGATAAAGAAGAATGGGAATGGCTCTCTAGAGGAAAGGGTCTCAGGAGTAGGGGTTCCAAGAACAAATATGAGGAGTAGCCAAGCTACCAAGCTTGGAGTAGAACAAGGCACTATGGTCGGTCTCTATATGGTCACTATGGACAGACTATGGTCATCCTCCCTAAAACTGAAGAGCTCTGTTTGAATTCCACCAGAACTAAAAGAACTGAAATATTTCTGCAAGTGCTTGGGATGGCATGTTGTTGAACATCAACATAGATACTTGCTGTATCTACTTGCAACAACGCATAATTAAGGGTTAAAAAATAGTTGCAAATATAAATTGGTTATGATAGTCTGCCATATCATTGTTCAACTAATATTGCTTACATCATTTTAGTAGAAATTAAACTGAAAGTGGTCTAAGTGAAATAAATCTATCTGCACTTAATAACCAAGGATAATTAGTGTGTGCAGTATGAATAACATAAGGAAGAACATGCATTTACTTTGAAGTATGAGAGCAGCTAATGCTGTAATCCAAAATGTCCCAATAAGTTAGGCACCTGGCATGTCAAATAAACCCTAGAGAATTTTCTTATATCAGGACATTGTAATATCTTCAGCTGTCACTGCCACAAATGTACTTTCAGCAGCTACTTTCAGGTAGCTGCTATTTATTTCCCAAGTGCACACAGAATACCGGTGTAGGTCAGAGCTGCAATTTTCTGTTTTAGGACTGAAGTTAGCGGTGTGGTAATGCCTGTGGAACCAGAAGAACAAACAAACAACTCTTTCAAATAAGACTTGATGTACATGGTTTCAAATGCATCATACGTCAGGTGATCTAGTGTCAATCCCAATCTGTGCAACACCTCTATGTCTTCCTGTCTTTTGCCAATATGTAAAACATCTGTGCTAATATAGAATCAAATAAATTCTTTGAAGTAGCTTCAAAAATGCTGACATCACATCTGAAGTGCCTTCAGCATCACTTTCATGGAACTGAAAGCCACTAAGGCAAATACTTGCTCTCCCCTTTCACACACAGCCTATCACAGAACCACAGGATTACAGAGCTGCTGAGGTGGGAAGGGACCTCTGAACAACAGTTATGAACTGTCTATGTCCCCTCTTCTTTTCACTTTGATATTTGGTACTTGGTCCACTTGCCTTCTTTCCTACGTAACTCTACTGTGTTATCTTTAAATGCTTTTGTTAATATTTTCCTTCTTTTCTGTGGCAACAGCCGTGGAACTTCAAATGCGTGTAGAAGGATCACATTCAAGTTTGCCACACAAATATATGTGCGGTGCAGCTGAGCATCAGAACTGTGCCCATGTGCACACACTTTTCTCATTTTCCCAGCTGGTCTGGGCTCAAGACAACTAGCATGATGTGACCGACTGAACCTGCAGCTGCTTTCACAAAGTAATCTCATCCAGTCTGCACAAACCTGCCCTTGCAAAGATGCTCCATACAGTGGCTGACCATCCTGCTTGGGAGACCTGATTCCTATAGGAGTGCTATTCTCTACAGAAGGTCCTAGCAAATTAGATCAGTTGGCTTTTTTTAAAAAAAAAAAAAAAAAAAAAAACTGTCTGTCTGTGCAACAGTTCATAAACTGAGTAATGAAGTCTAGTTGTTATGACAGAAGGCTGGAAATATGGAAGAGAGTGATTGGGCTGAGGGAATTTTCAAAACTCAAGTTTGATTACTTTTGTAAAAAAAATCAGGTAAACTTGTTTGAAAGGTTTCCAGGTAAAGTATAAGCAACAGTTATTGAGCTTTTGAAGTAAAATTATTTATATCTTTCTTTTTATTTTGAATGGTTAGTACCTAAAATGCTGAAAACAGAACACTAATATTGCAAATCACAAAAAACACATTTGTGTAGAGACATTAAGTAACTAATAGTATTCTTATATTTCTTTATAATAAGGTAGTATATTAAGAGAGAGTATAGTATGATCATATTATAAAACAATAGCAAAAATTGACTTAAACTGAAAACATATTCTTCCTGAACAGCCATTATTCAGGTTTTGTTTCTGATTTTAATGTGTTTTGTAGAAAAACAACTGTCATCCTTTGTAAAATTAAAAATAAAAATAAAACCTGTGCAGCTTGCAGAGCACACTTAAGGATTATGTATATTTTGCGTATAGTTAAGTAATTTTAGCCTACAACAAAGGAATTCTGATCCTTGAGTCCTGCAACTGCTGGTCACAGAAAAGCCAGAATTTCTGAATTGAAAAGACCAATATATTCAAAAGCTATTCCATTGTTCTTTGCTAATACATGTTGCATAAAAATTATCATGTTTTTTCTATATTAGGCTTAAAGCAAGAAAAACAAAAGATGTAATGATCCTTATATTTCCAGCCATACATACAAGATCTGTTATCCACTCATAAACGTCCATATCTGAGATAGATCTCTTTCTTTTCCAAAAGCCATGAAGTGTTCCCAACAATAGAAGACAGAGAAACCAAAGTCCTTTTTCCCCAGTACAGAGGGAACTTCTCAGTTTAACTCCGTGCTACTTGCTTTGTGAACAACGTAATTCAAACCCAGATGACGCTGGGCACATCTGCAGTACACACCGTTACACAAGACAAAAGCAACAACTTCTCTGCCTGTGTTTCTACGAGCCTTGGTCGGCTCATAGGTGAAGCAGTGTGCCACGCAGCCGAAGAGGCAAACTGTACATACAGACTCAGGTGGCAGCAGGTCGGCTGTTCCTTACTGATGTGAATGTCTCCCTATGCTACCAACTTCCCCTAGACCTGGGACTGCTGCTAGTTAACGTTATCATGAAGAGCATTGGCATTCTCTGGAAATAATGATTTAAATCTTTAGATATTTATTGATCCAGTTGTACTCAAAATCCTAAGGAGCATCTGTGCCTGTTGATGCTTTCTCGCAATTGTACTTATGGAGATAATTGCAGTAATTTTTCTCTGGCTTAAAACTTCACATAATGGAAAAAGTAAATGTTCAGAATAATGTGTATGGGAACAGACACACAAGGAGCAATTAGCTCATATTAGCTCATAAAAAAAAAAAAAAAAAAAAAAAAGATCAAGATCAAGTCTTCTGAATCCATTGGGTACTCTGCACCCCTTTAATGATCACAGGAAGGTAAAGCATATCATGTTTAAGACCTCCATCTCTTCCTAACTGATTCATTTAAGGTTATGTGACTCTTGTAACTTCTGAAAACAAAACACCACAGAAAATGCATTGCTTTTTCCTCTTTAGTTTGTAACAAGGCTATAAGCTGTGTAACTGGTGAAGTGAATTGCAACAGGATGCAAACTCCTGTCTGCTGCACAGAATACAGATACAGCTGTGTTCCAGCATTACTGCTGAGCTTTGCTCAACTATGCAAGTTACAGTCAGTTCAGGCATTGCTCAAAATGACCACCAAACCTTTCAATTATTACACCGAAACAGCAAAACACAACCAAGAGCATTTTACAATGCTGTTCTTAAATGCCTCCCTCCTCGGATCTTGACAGCACTCAGGTAAGTATCAAACAAACTGTGTCACCAAAACTCGAGCTGGCAGACACCCAGCCTTGCTGACCAGACAGCTGCTGCAGGACCTCAAGAGGAAAAAGAGTTTATGAACTCTGGAAGAAGGGCAGGCAACTCAGCAGGGCTATGCAGCCCTGGTCAAGCTGTGCAGGGAACAAATTAGAAGGGCCAAAGCCCAGATGGAAGTCAATTTGACTAGTGTAGTAAAAGGCAATAAAAAATGCTTTTAGAACTACATCAACAGCAAAAGGAGGATTAAGGAGAATCTCCATCTTTTACTGGATGTGAGGGGAAATGTAGTGACAAAAGATGAGGATAAGGTTGAAGTACTTAAGACCTGAGTTGGAAGATAATGATGGAGAGCAAGATGAAACCTGTATAAACCAGGGGGAAATTGTAAATGACCTCCTACATCTTCTGAATGTTCATGAGCCTATGTGGCCGGATGGGATTCATCCAAGGGTGCCGGAGGAGCTGGCAGAAGTGTTCACGAAGCCGCTTTCAATAAGTTAGCAGCAGTCTTGGCTAACCAAATCCCAGGTGACTGGAGGTAGTGAGTCTACAAGGACAGGAAGGAGAATACAGGAAACTAGCAAGAGTTCTTTACATCAGGAGTATCACGAAAGCTACTGATCTAAGTATAATTTTGATCATCAGTAAAGGCTGTAGCTCTCAGCCTGCAAGAGCGTGGCAGGCTATGGATTAGGGTTTTTCTTAAACCTATTGATGTGACACACTCAAAGTTTCCGTCTTGGTCCCAATTTGCAAATCCATTATGAATAAGGAAATGACACATTGAGAAGTCATGACAGAAGAGAACATATTGCAATTACTCATGAGAAGAAATTAAAGTTCCTCTCTGAACTGCTCTGTAGATCTACACATGCTTTCCATGCTCAATAAGTTCACAGTCATACTGTCCTTCCAAATCAGAAAAAAAAGACCAACTCATCCCAAAGGTTTGTAAGTAAATTCATCCTGCTTTTGGCTACTCATGACAAGCAATCAAACTCCCTAATTTTTACTTCTTCATTCGTAAATCGTTGTGCATCAGCAAGAAGACAAAATACCTGCCACAGAAAACAATGAGCCAGTGTTTTCACAAAAGGTTGCTGCTCATTTTAATAATAAAAAAATTAAAAATAAAAAAAAAGAAGAAAAGGCTCACATTTTTATCTAGAAGAGACTACAGCTCTAAGGTTATTACATTTAAAATAGGATTCATACACCTAAAACACTGCAAAATCAGTGCTACAATTTAGATTCTTATTCAAGAGTCTAAATGTTTGGTTCCTTATTTTTCAGTCCTTTCACACAGACACAGCACAGAAAGATTTTGTACTCTGATGGAGAGAATGAATCAAGCCTATTAAATGAATGGAGTCCTGTCAAAGGCATTTTGTAATCAGTACTCTGCTCACTCTGATGTGTTGACTGCTGACTCCTGTAGGAACTCTGCTTTAATAAAATTGTGTAAGCTGAAATTCACATTAAGAATCAATGTATCTTTACAATAGGTGCACAACACATGGGGGGAGGGGAAGGGCGGCAGAAAGTGGCTGCATTTTCTTTGCTTAATCTATGAAAAAACAAATCCACAGAATGTAAATAAGATTCTTATTGCTTATGCTGTTTCCAAGTCCTGCCTATTAGATAGTCACATAACTGTTCATTGTACCTTTGGTACCAAATAAAGTATCATGCTTCTTCTATACATACAGAAGTTGATGTATTTTTATGAGTCCCCTGTGAATGAAGAAAATATTTTTTTTAATTGTAGCTGTTTGTACCCCTTTGCTTGCAGGGCCATTGCTGGAGTTTTGAGAGGTAGCACGGGAAATAAATACATATGCCAATAATACAAAATATCTTTAGAGAACCTGTCTTTCTAAGTACTGTACAGTGTTTTGAATCTCTACAAATTCAATTTTTGTTGCTGCACTGATTACATGTAATTGAGTCATGAAAGTGACTTGCTAAAGATTACAGACAGAATAAATAAAATAAAAATGCAAAACAATATTTTTTTAGTAAGTATGTATTTTTCCCTAGGTTTTCTTTGCTTTGCTGCTGATCATCACACTCTAGGTATCTGAGATATTTTTCCTAAATTGCATATTTATTCTGTTTTTCTGTCATCTACCTCATCAGTTTTAGTACCATTCTGCACTGTCTATTTTTGATTTTCTGTTTTGTTGCTCTGATTTTGTTGTTTTCATTTTATGGATGTCAAAAATTTCCTAAATTGATTTCTGCCTCTGCTAGTCAGGATTTTTGAAGCAACTCATGCGGCTTTGTAGCTTCAAGTGCAATAACACAGTTTGTATGAATTAACTTTACTACTCACTCACTTAACTCAGAAATATATTATAATCTTTTTACTAGCAGCAGAATAGAATCATAGAATCATTAAGGCTGGAAAATACCTTCAAGATCATCTGGACCAATGTCACCCACTGAGCCATGTCCCTAAGCACCAGGTCCAACCTTCCCTTGAACAGCCCCAAGGATGGTGACTCCACCACCTCCCTGGGAAACCCGTCCCAATGCCTGACTACTCTTTCTGAGAAGAAATGTCTCCTCATTTCCAACCTGAACCTACCCTGACGCAACTTGAGGCCATTCCCTCTAGTCCTATCGCTAGTTACCTGAGAGAAGAGTCTGACCCCCAGCTCCCCACACCTTCCTTTCAAGTACCTGTAGAGAGCAATGAGGTCTCCCCTGAGCCTCCTCTTCTCCAGACCAAACACCCCCAGTTCCCTCAGCTGCTCCTCACAGGACTTGTGTTCCAGGCCCTTCAGCAGCTACCAGCTTGTACCCCTTCTCTGGACACGCTCCAGGGCCTTGATGTTCTTCTTGTAGTGAGGGGCACAAAACTGAACACAGCACTCAAGGAGCAGCCTCACCAGAGCAGAGTACAAGTGGATGATCACCTCCCTGGTCCTCCGGGTACACTATGCCTGATACAAGCAAGTCTCCAGTCATGCTTATCTCTTTCTTGGTTACTGAGCTGACTTTCATGAACACTCTCTCATAGATCCATGTTTGCTACATAGTTTTAATTTTGTCATTTTGAAACAGACAGGATAAACATTACACTGTTAGAGCAGGAGATGAGAATCAGTCCTTCCCTTGTGACTTTTGCAGTGTTGCAAAACCGGAGTCTCTCACTGATCTCACAGCAGCAATAAGGAAAGAAGTATCCGCATTCTCTCTCTCTCTTTCTCTCTGAAAAATGACAATATGGTCAATATTGTACTAGAATCATGAGTTCCTCGTTAAGTCATTAAGGCAAGGGAAAATTCAAACTCCACGTTCAGAAAAACAGCAAAATGGAACTTGCAATATTTTAACTCTTTCTAGACATTAGCTAATGAAATGAACAAAGAAGTTATTTTAAAAGAAACAGAAAACGCAAGAATATTAAGTAAACTTTTCTTAATATTAAGAAACATTAATCTATAGTTCAAAACCATTTTAAATATTTAATAATCAAAGACATATCTCTGAGAGATCACCAAAAAAAACAGCCCACAACTCATCCTGACTTCAAAAAAGCAAAGAGATAGAAATGCGAAACAACCAAAAAGTCATACAACACTTTACAGTCTGGCATATAAAGTTTTTAATTCTCTTGTCTCTTGGAAGCTAGTTGTTCAATTATTATTGATGCACTGCTTTGAATAACAGATCAGACATATGTAAATGTCTGTATGTCAGCAGAGAGAACTGCAACATGAACGTACTGCCTCATGCTCCTCAAGTTCCTTTTGAGGAGGAAGAAGAGAGAATCTGCACTTACCAGTGGAAAAAGCAAGTATAATTTGTTTTCAAGTCTCTGCTGAATATAATTCAGAGGGCACAGACATGAATCCAACAAATAGCTGGGCCAAATACATTTGTGAAAACACACCCAATGGGGATGCTTCGGCTAAACTTAAACAATACTCAGTTGTTCAGTGTTTACGCTTTGAAGGTAATTATTTATAAACCTCTCTGCACATAGTATTTTTTTGGCTCTACTTTAAAAGCTGTCCTGCTACTTCCTTTGTCTCCCCTCCAACCACTCTTCCTGGTTTTTGTTCCAACTCAAATTTGTCCATCCAAGTCAGTTTAAGGTTGGCGTCGTCTCTGCCAGTCTGGAGAAATCTGATTGCAGAACACTTCTACTTATTATCAGTTAGTTGATTAACACACACATAATATGTATGTAAGATTCATTTACCTTTACCTTATATAGGTAATATAGGTCTCCCATAAATAATAACATTTCTGATGGCAATGTGGTGAGGCCCTGGCCCAGGCTGCCCAGAAGACCTGTGGTTGCCCCATCCCTGGCAGTGCCCAAGGCCAGGCTGGGTGGGGTTTGGGCAGCCTGGGCTGGGGGAGGTGTCGCTGCCCATGGCAGGGGTTGGAACCAGGTGGGCTTTAAGGTCCCTTCCAACCCAACTCATTCTGCGAGTCTGTGGTTCTATGAGTAGAAATAGAAGTGGTGCAGAATTTTGTGCTGTACTGTAATTCATGTGAGGGACAAGAATGAAAGATACAGGAAATATATGTGAGAAGTTTAGCATGATCAATATGCAAGTTTTCATTAGGCAAAGTACTGATACTAGAAACACTTCCTTTTGCAGTGTGGGATATATTCTTAATTTATCAGTTATACAGAACTGCGCTGGGATATGTTTTAATTATTGTGAAACAAGGAAAGTGAAACAAGGAAAAGCAGATGTACGTTAGCAGAGATAATGTTTTAAATAATGCTAATGGAAAACAATCAATCTAAAATAATATTAAGAAGAAGAAAAGTGAGAATGAGACTAAAACTAAGAATAAGAATAAGATCAAACTAAAAAGAAAAACCTCCCAAAATTTTCAAGTGTAGTATAAATCTGACCTCCCTGCCAATCGTTCTCCATTCAGAAACAGCTCTCCTACTGAAGTACAATAAAATGTTGAAATCTGGGAAACTCACTCATTACAGATTTTTATACAGATAAAAATGCTCTACAAAACAACTTTGATGCTTGCAGGAAATATCATCAAAAAGGTTTTTGTCTTTCCTATTGGAAATAGGAAATTCTCCAGTGCCTTTCTGCTCTAGTCTTGAACTGAGCATTCCTATGGACAACTGATTATAGAAAAACAACTCCAAATCACACTTCCCTTGCATGAATCTATCTAGAACACATCTGCTAACAAAAAACACAAGCTATCAAATCCAGTGATTCTATTTTAAGGATTACAGAAGAAATGCAGCGATTTTTTGAAAGTCAAACAAAAGCCAACTTTTTAAGTTGTATTGACTTGCAGAACTCTTCAGTAAGAATCAAGTCACAATAAATAAATATAAATATGTCATAAACATTTTCTGTAGCTGCAATCCCTTTAAGATGTTTTAGTAAAGATGGATGCTGTTGGTCTGGTGAAAAGTTGTCTCCCAGCAGAAATATTTGCTTTTTCCAAAGGAGGTCATGTTCTCAATTCTACTGTGGGTAAAGCTAAAGTCGTAAGATACACATCTCAGAACTGCAACCCTGTCTCTGTATAAGAGAGAGAGAAACCCCCCCTTGTCATTTGTGACAGCATGACAAGTCCCACAGATATGTGAGGTTAGGGCTTTTGAGTTGTGGACTCTGCCACCATATAACCTGCATATGCCTAAGGCTACCCTACTGGAGGGGGAGAGAGAGTGAGAGAATAGTACTGGTGCAGTCTCATGATTCATTGTGTATGAATAGGCATCTATTTACCTCCTCCAGCTAACAGCTGCACCCTCTGAAACCTGTGTGGTAGAACCACAGACTCTTGGCTACTTGTGTTCCTGCCCATCTGCCTGGATGGCATGGTGCCATGCAGAGGGCTTTGACTGTAGCAATGCAGAATTGAAGCCCAGCCACAAAGGGTTCAGAACAAAAACATGGTGTACATAACACTCCTACAGAATCTGTCACACAAAATGACCTCTCTTGGTGACAGAACAGCCAAATGCTTCTGCACTTTTAAGGATATGTCTCTACTTAAAATTATCTCACAGGTAAAGAGTGCAAGAACTGCGGCAAATAAATGATTGTCGCATACTGATTTTCTCAGCAACAAACTGAGAAACATTGACATATTTTTACACAAATACGCAGTTGAATCTGTTGGATCATTCAGAAAGGCAAAATTCATAGCATAACAAAGTCAAGCCAGATGATCACAAAAGTTGTAAATAGGCTTACAAGTCCAACAAAACCTCAGAGTTGTCTGGCACTTATTCATAAAGGTGCAAAACTTTTCAGTATTTGTGTAGAGTTGCACCCTCCAAGAACTGCAGAACTGATGACATTCTGTAATGTTAGATGCTATTGCATTTAACACTGCCACTTGACATGGCCTTTACATCAAGCCAGTATCATTTCTGTATGCTCCGTGCATGTACACAAAGGCTCAACTCATCTACCTGTGATGAAATGCACTGGCATTTCCTGTAGGTATCGGTGAGGTTCCAGTCAGTGAATTAGCAAGCAAGTTCTCTAGATAATTAACAGAAAAGCAGCATCTTGCAAATGTATATCGTAACTTTCCTTATTTTTCTTTTCTCGCTTTTTCTTTAATATAAAGATCTCTGGTGGGCTGACTTCGCCTGGCTGCCAGACCCCCACTCTGCCATTCTCTCACTCCCGTTCCTCAGCAGGACAGAGGGAGAAAATAAATGATAAAGTTTGTGGGTAAAGATGAGGGCAGGAAGATCACTTGCTAATTAACACCATGGGCAAAGCAGACTTGGGGAGATCTAATTTAATGTACTGCAAAATAAAATAGAATTGGATGTTGAAAAACAAAGACAAAATTGAGGGTCATCCTGACCCCCCTTTTTCCCAGTCTCAACTTCATTCTTTTATTCACAGCTCCTCCAAATCCTCCAGCCCAAACAGCATAGGGGGAATGGGGAATGGGTGCTGTGGTGCTTCCATAACAATTCCTCTCTGCTGCCCTTTTTTGTCACAGTTTTCCCCTGCTCCAGCTTGCATACACTCCATGGGCTGCAGTCCTTCACAAAAAAACCACGCACTTCATCAGGGGCTCCTCTTCACCAGCCGCTGGGTGCTCCACTGGCAACTGTCTGTGTACCTGGCTCTCCCCAGGGGCTGCAGGGGAATCTGCTCCAGCACCTGGATCCCCTCCTGCCCTCCTCCTGCCCTGCCCCAGTTGCTGCAGGGCTGTTCCTCGTCCTTTCCCTCCCCTGCCAGGCCCTGCTCTGCTTGGGCTGAAATCTGTGTCCCCACAGCACTGAGGGGCTCTGCTGTGCCCCGCGGTGGAGCCTGGAGCTGGCTGGGCCCAGCTGTGTCCGGCACAGGGCAGCCTTGGCCTCTCCTCACACAGGCCCCGCCGCCTCAGCAGTGCAAAACAACATTAGGAAAAAAGGGAAAAATCATTTTGGATATGTTTAATTTTCCTTCTCAGCCAAAGTCAAAGAATCATAGAATAGATTGGGTTAGAAGGGACAGATGTGTTCTTTTCTATTTGGTGTTTGGTTTTCACTAATCCAGAAAAAGAGATAATTTTACCTTATTATAATACTAAAAGTTTAACCACTTATTGCAGAAAATTCTCATAAAGAGGGTTTCAAGTCCTTTCTATGGTCATCTCTGAAAAAAATATTTTGTGAATAAGATAAGATCAAGAATGTTATTGATTTTTTTCTGTATACATAAAAATATGGAAACAGAAAAATCAGAATTTTAATGGACATCCTGTACAGAGACGGTATATAAAGAAGAAATATGGTGACAACTGTTCTCAGGACTGTAACTGTTGGTAATAAGGAAACAAAAATGTACAAGACAGATGTTGAAGAAATCTGAGTCTTGTTCTTCTTTACTCCAAGTAAAGAGATAAAAAAGGAGGAAACTGAGTTATACAAGTGGGGCAGGGTGGAAGTACCTGGGCTGTGGCATTTCACATCTGCAGATTTGGACAGCACTGAGTGGGGATGGAGCTCTCTTCTCCATTTCAGTAACAATGGATCACACACTTTCAGAATTTTTGTGGTGGTTTTGTTAAAATCGTCAATCAGAAAAACTTCAAGAGCTACATGATGAAGCTTAACTGCTATAAATGAGATCAAAGTTTCCTCAGAGTAAGAAATTGATGTCAGCTAGTGATGGATCTGACTGGCTTGTAAACTGTCTGATCCACTCAAAATCCCTCTGAGGCAGTTTCAGACAGAAAGGGGCACTATGTCACACAGGATGATTTCAGAATCCAACAAACAATGATTTAGTAGGACAACAGCTATTAGTCTTCTGGAAAATATTTTTATGTCTTCTTAAATTAAAAGTTCTGCTACATTAAAAAGGGGGAAAAGACCCTTCTTAATTCTTCTTAATTTCCAGAACATTTAGAATAAACAATGTAATGAATTAATTGCTACTGAAATGACTCCTTACTAGCTCTTGGTTTTGTATCAAACACTTTTTTAAGCATTTCCACTCCCTTCAGTACAATTCACATAACTAAGAGTGACCCTTGAATTAGAATTTGATGACTCAGAGAGATTTGGTACCACAATGCTGAGCATACCCACCAAGGTCAATGGTTTGACTACAATCTTTCCTAGCAGTAGCCAAAAGTACTTTCCAAATGAAAGCTGGCTGGTGGATATAACACGTTGGACTGCAATGCCACCCTTGCAAAGCAGGTTTTTGAACAATTCTTGCAAAAAAAATCCAAATCCATTTTCTCCAGAATCCCCCTTTTTATAGACAATCAAATAGTCACTTACTTATTAAATAAAAGTGTTGAGGATTATTTGATTCTCCCTGTGCTTAGAGCATTGGCACTGCTGCTCTCTGGTTGCTGCAGTGACTGTTTTACCTTTGGGGATGAACAGCATGAGTCACATGTACAAGTACAATAAACCATGACAGACCGAGTACAGAGTTCTAAATTCATTTGTCTTGCTACTACCTGCTCCTTTTTTCTATCACAAATTAAATATATTTATCTGTTCTCTAAGAGATCAGAATCTTGAAAGTAAAGGGTTTTACTTAATTGTCTTAAACAACATTTCTCTAACATTTCTCCAACATTTCTCCAATGCTGAACATAAGAGTAAGGCTGATTTCTTCTGAGTACATAAATGAGTAGGACAAATGCATGTTTAGACCACATCAACACTTTACAGAAGAATATTAGAAACACAAGTGAACCAGAAAAAGACAGAAGGGGAAAAAAAAAAAAAAAAAGTTATTACATACAAGAAATGGGATAACAATAAAAGCATCTCCCATATTTTAAAGAATGGCGAATACTGTGCACAGCATGAATAAAGGTTTATGGACTGTTTCTGCTGCTGACCTATGACAAGACAAATAGAGGTGGCAATCTCAATATATGTAGGCAGTTCATAATCAACACTGTCAACTAATCTGGTCTATTCCTGATTCCTCTAAACAAGGTCTACTTTGATATGATTTAAAGGAAACAGTACTAGTGGCTTAAATTCCCAGAATTCTATAATTAAAAAAAAAAAAAAAAAAGACAAAACTGATTTCAGCTGGAAAAAAAAAAAAAAAAAGTTTATTAAAGGATTAAGTATGTTTTAACCTGGTAAAGTGTAAAGAACTCATGTTAGGTGTTTTCTCTGACAGACGTGATCCATCACATTATTTTCTTAAACAACATGAGATTTCATTATTGTTCATGAGGTTTCACATCTGAAGCCCTTGATGCCTATGAGTGCAGACTGCTTTGAGAGACAATGCAAAATATGTGCAAGACTCTAGTATGCCAAATACACAGCACAAAACCACAGGGGTATGTTAGGTGTGTTATTAGTTATTACCATCATGTTAATACCTTGGGAATCATATTTGGCTGTGTCACAACTAGAACTTGATATCAAAAAGAGTTTATTAAGGACAAAATAAATGCTGATCTGGACTTTCTTGTTTCTCTTAGTGTTCCTTTCACTTAGAGTCTTTTTTCACATCCATGTCTTATTTTTTGCCCCAGTAATGATTGCTTGTCTTCTTTGATCTTAACTAGCACGTGAGACAAATCATGCTGTTACCTGGAAATGTCTTGGTTTTAGGGAATCAATTAAAAATACCAGTTATGAATCTCTTTGAACCTTTATAGTTTTTTATTGTTAATAAGAGCTATCCATGCAGCTATTCAATATTACACACACACACACACACAAAAAAAAAAATGATGATGATAAAATCACAGGATGAGAAAGAATTTTGAGAACAACAAAGAGAAAGTGAGATTTTCAGTAATCTATATAAAACTCAAAGGTCTTCTGTACATAGGAAATCATATGGCCAGACACAGCACTCTTCAGGACAGTAGATATTTGTGTTTTCTATCTTAATTTTGTTTTAGTACCTCTTTTTCTGAACCTACTGTCTTTAGAATGACTTTGGGAAAGAAGATAGCTTGAATAACAACAGCAAAAAGTAAAACCCTTGTGAATTTACTCATTCCCCTTACTCTTATTCAAGCCATAAAAAAAAATAACAGCAGTCACACAGTGCTTCTCCAGTGGTCTTCTCAGAGCAGTTTACAAATCCAAAAATGTCCCTATCAAATATGCCTAGAACATGATTTGAATCTCAAACAGGGACAACAGATAACCTTAATCTCTTAATCTCATGAAGAGCACAACATAAAAAAGACCTTTCCCCTCAGTTTTCTACAGCCATACCATTTTTTATATTATCAGATTGCAATGGAAGCAGGGTAAGACAAGATAGTATTCATGTTAGACTTTCCCATTCTCCAGAGAATCCCAGTTTGCCATGGAAAAATGGTGTATAGACTCAGACCTCCATACCTAGCAGGCCTTTCTGGGAAATGATATTGAACAAAAGTTCCAAACCCTGTTTGGAGTACCACACATTTTTTGGTGATTTAACCAACCTGCCAGCATTTCAGAAGAGGATCTTTTATCTCTTTTCTTTTCAGAGTGAGCTAAACCTTGTGCACATCTTCATTTACGAACTTGTTTGAACCACTGGCAAAGATGACAATTTTCACGTGTTACCACATGTCAACAGCATGTTACCACTGTTAAGACTTCTTCAGAGGTCTGTCTACTATTCCCCAATTCTAGTTTACTTATCCTTGTAAAAGGTAACGCACTTCCAACTAATTCAACATCAGGTTAATGTCTGCTTACTGGAGCTTTTTCTTTTCATTTTTACTAATCACAGTAACAGCAGAAACAACAGCATATGATGTCTTATGTTGGTAAACCCCCCAAGCCAGTCATTCAGCCATGAAAATAGCATTGCTATCATTTATAGTTTTACTTTATTATTGAACTTCTCCTGAAGCCTAGACTCCTTCTATAATTTTCATGAAGAGTTCACAAAACTCATTTTTGTGGGTTCCTTCCAAATTTGAACCCTAAAAGTTCAATTAGCAGAAAGCAAGCTCAAAGCACACAAACCCCACTATTTTTAAAGTCTCCTATTCTTCATCTGTTTGCACTATATTACAGCCCCAGTGTTATCAACTTTAAATGCAGTTTCTAGCTGTGCATTTGTGCTATGTGGAAGCATTTCTGACCCTCCCTTAGGTCCTTCTCATTGTGATTTCATTAAAAGGAGGTTTCTTTATTGACATCTACTGCCATATTGACTGGATGCTTTTTTAAGTCATATTATATTCACACACTTTTGAGCTGAAATCTGGAACAATATAAATCAAAAGAAATTTATGAGGTTAGGGAAGAAATAGTACGTTTTACACAAAAAGATCTCCTTTTTCTTTTTAAAAAGTACACAAACACATTTTTTCTGATTACTGTATGACTGGAGATAAATTCTCCTAAGATACTAAGATAATTCTCTAAGTTTCTAATGTAAGCTAAAGAGACTGCATATTTAAAGTTTGCTGAAGAATTTTTAATTTCATCCATATTTTAAACTTTTTTTTTTTTTTCCTACTTTGGTCCAAAACAAGAATTTGTATTTCTGGAATTTTTGTCTTTTAGTCATTACAAGAAGCCCCTCTCTCACTTTCTGCTTCTTTTCACTGAGCTGCATTCTGAGTGAATATTTTATACTTTAGTTTCTGGAAGAAGCCAGTGCTCATAGTATGGAAAGAAAAAAATTCACATCAGAACCAGACAGAGTTTCCACATGGAATACAATGCTTTTCATTTGCACTGGCCATCTCTGTAGACAGCACTCACTGCTTCTCATTCTTCAGTACTACTATATTCATTAAAAAATACTATGCACATCATTCCACTGAACTGCTTTTCAAAACATTATGGAAATCATTTGCAAGCTGCTTTTAAAATGTCCTCTATACATCATGAAAACAAGTATCACTTTTGCCTTCTTTAATTACCTACAGTTTAAAGTAGTTTTATGAATATTTTTGGCAGAAGAGACTTAAATTCTTAAATTCTGACCTGCAGCCAAGTAAAGATTGTTTGTTTGTTTTTTTCTGAAACATCTTCGAAATCAAAGACAACTACAACTCAAGGCAATTCACGTGATCTAAAACTCTCCAGTAAGTATGTTTGTGAAAGCTTCTGTAGCAACTGCAAATATTTTTAGCTATAGTTTTAAATAAAATGTATGTTAGATTCATTTGATCTGCTAAGTGTGCTTTAAACTAAGTGGAAAACCATCCAGTGAAAATAACCAAAGACTTTTAAACAGATTCTTAATCTTTAATATAATCCATACCCCATAAATAAATGACATCTGTCTTTCTTTTCTCAAACAACCCCCACCAGAACTTATAAAATTTCTTAGAGTTTATCTTGCTGAAGTAGTTTAAAAGAGTCTCAATTATGGTAAAAGTTACTTTTGTGGCCAATCATTAACTCAGGAAGGCAGTAAGGATCTACAGACTTAATTATCGTAATACTAACTGAGAGCATGTCATTAGAAAACATTACAAAATCACATTCTTCTATAGCAGGAGAAATAATTTTTCGTTCTTATACCTTATGCTATCAGCAAAAAAGACAACAGAAAAAAAGTATAATAATTTACCACAGGCCTCTAGGAGAATCTTGATATGCATATATGCTCTTTGTGTGTTTCAATCTAGGACTCACATGTATTAAGTTAAAAAAAGTCTCAAACTATACAAATTAAACCACTTCCTAATTACAAATTCAATCACTTCCTAGTCTTACAATCTATTAACTACTGACATTTCCTGATATATTGGTATTGGTTGCTTTTTCATTTTTAAACAGTTGAAGTATTTCATATTTCATGTCTCAGAGTATTTATTTATTTTTATTATTGTTTCTGGAAGTTACAACAAACTGAAATGCAAAAATTGAATTGTTCATTGCTCTGGCCTAGCTCTTGCTTTTTATATTTCTTTGTCACAGAAGGATGAAGGATAACTTTTCTACCAAGATTTAACTGACTACAGCGTTCATTGTTCTGCTTAATTTCATAATTCTTCTTTCCATATAATTCATCTGTCTGTGCTGCTTCCCATCAGAAATACCACAGTATTAAAAAACATAATTTTGCTGAAAAATTTTAGGTTCAACTTTCCAGTGGGTATGTTGGATACTGGATATACTGGATATAGCCATGTCCATGAAAGGAAACCAAAAAATTATGCTCAATAACAACTTGATTCAGAGTATTTATTTTGAGTAATAAAAGTATACGGTAGAGTAGCTAAACTGGAATACTAAATTATTACATATCTTTACAGGGAAGCAGATGTATATAGTAACTGATGCCTTTTGATTCTTTTCAAGAATATGTATTTTTCATTTACTTGCTGTCAAACCACAGCCATAGGGTTTTTGGGGGTAACTTGAGATTGTTCTATCTGCAACCTCTATTATTCCTCCTCATATTACTAAACAAGATTCATAAAATTTTAATTACTTCCTTTGAGACAGAGAAGGAAACCACTGTAAGAAAGATAATTTCAATGTATTATTTATATACAACAAAAAGAATTTGCAATATATCACTTCTTTCTGACTCCAGACCTCTGTATAAATGACTTTCCAGCTCCTGCAATGTATTCATCCCTCAGAGTATCATTCTTGGCCTGGAAATTGTTTGACTTAAGTATTGTAGCATTACCTGGAGACTAAGTGATTTCCATAAATGGTCTCCAGTTCATTGGAAACATGATATAATTGAGCTCAGGCTTTCTAACCCACTGGAGAAAGCTCATCTCGTTTCTCAGACATTTGAGAAAGAAGGGATGTGAAAATTACAGGGTGATTTTGGCAAGTTACTTCAGAGTGAGCTCCAAACACTATTGGAATGTGGATTGATTGTAATTCATTTTCTTATACAAAGAAAGAGCAATATAATTCCTAGACACATATTAGTAAGTCATTGCTAATTACATACAATAAATCAGTGATGAAGCCTTGCTAATATATTAAGAAGGAGACGCATTGCAAATACTGGGCTGATGTGCTCCTGACAGGAGATGTATTACTTCTGTGCATAAGATGTAATAACATAAACTTAATTGTGAAAGTGACTTTTGCTTTTGATGACAATTGACAATTATAAAGAGTGAGATTTGTTTGCAGGTAATTCAAAAACAAAAGGAGGTCAAATTGTTAAACTAACAGCAGCAACTGCAAATGGTGTTTTCAAAGAAAAAACACAAATGTGCACACATGGAGGCTGTATTTGTAGAAATTGTCACAAAGATCATTTTCCCCTTTTAATCTCATCACAATATTTGAATACTATTACTAAAATGTGAATGGACTTTAAATCTAAGTAAATAGCCGGAAAACCTGAGAAAAAATTATTCTCCCTTTTGTATATCTTAGCACCTTAAACAAACCTTGAGTTGTCTGTTAGGCAATTCCATGTGGACTTTTGTCTTTTCTGTCACTGTTTTACCATTAATGTGTCTTGTAAAGTACTAGAGACTTCAGAGACTTAGACCAATATAAAAATCTCTGCAGTATGAAGTAATTTTATGTCACTACTCTGGTTATTTCAGAATTGGCTGCAAACAAGATCCTGAGGGTGATTTAATGTGTCCTCGACCCATCATGACCATGGATAAACAAAATAAACATATCAGCCTTTAGCAGTTATTTATAACTGGAAGAAAAAGCAATAAACAGCCATGATAAACACAGTTCTATAAAATATTCTGAAGGGAAATATCTAAAAGTATCTGAAAATATCTTTCTTTACATGTTGCATTATTCCATTTCTCAGTAAAATAACATCCCACAGGAGGAGTTATTAGAACTAAAATCACTTCTTCCAAATAAGGTCCCAAGACACCACCTTTCCACCTGCTGAAGTGGAAATTTCAGAATTCATATCTGATTACACATGAGCAACTGGTAGTTCTGCATTTTAAGAACAGATTAACAGGCCTTCAATGCTCACAGAAAAACATCACTTCTTTAAGATGGAAAAATATAAACTCATCTGTGATAATTTGGCTCCTGCAGTGGTAACTGCATCAGTGACCCAATATATAGCACTGATACCATTTCATTTTAAATCCTCCCAAAGGGGTGATGTTAGATATCTTGCTGACTAAACTCAACTCCTTCAGCAGACTACAGGCCTTTACCCCTGTACTGAGGACTTTCTCTACATTCGAGAACAAGGACTTGCTCTCAATGAGATGGGTAACTCTGGCATGCAGATATTCAAGAAGGTTGGCTTTGTTTTTGCATCAATAAGTCGTTTGTTCACAATGAGGCCAAACTTAAAACACCTGTTTACATAACTGCAAGGATAAACTAATTTAGAAGTCATCCTCAACAAGTCAACACAGGACTTGGTGGCAGTTTGATAAAATGGATTGATATCAATGTCTTTCACATTCTTTTCATTGATCTGTCTTTGCAGTAAGAGGAAGAAATGACTGGTATAAATGAAAATGGTGTATGTGTACCTTCAACCACCATTTTAGAAATTGTTTGAAAAGTGATGTAATCTTGCAACAGGCTAGGAGATACAACTCCAATTATGTTTTCTCTAATACAGAACTGGAAATTTCAATGTAGAAGAGTTTGTCATTTCCCTTCTTCTCTTACATGTCATGCAAGAGAAGTAACTTAGAGATCAGAACAACTTTATTCTTCTTCATATAGCTCTTGCATACTGTGACTAGGGTACGGATTCTGGGAGAACTCTGTAGAATGAGTAGACAAAATTCTCTTTCGAATGGTATTATTGCATGTTTAGAACGGCCAAGACTTACAATAAGAAAGTCACAACAAGCTAAAAAATCTGATTATTCCCAGGTATGAAAAATAAGCCCCTGGAAACAAGTACTGCTTTTCCTGTGTTAGCTTTATGATTGCTATACACAATATGGAAAGTCAACATGGAGGTCTTACTTTTGTTTTAATGATGCAGATTGTAAGTACTGGAAACCATGCCATATGTTTAAAGCTTAACTTACACCTCTTTTGTTATCTGCACTGTGCAGCCTCAAATCATAAATATATACTTAATTTAACAAATTTACACAACGAACATATTCCTTCTGTAATACTAGCTTTGCTGTTTCCTCTCTGGTTCCCTCTCTCAACTATATAATACTTTCTGGGGCAGAAGATGCCTGTTATTTTCATCAGTGAGAGATAAGAGATGTCAGCATAGAATTGAGCTTAAGCTATTCTTAATCATAGTCCTCATATCACTTTAAAAAAGAAACTGGGGATTTCTTTCAGTAAGACTATCAACTGGGATTGAAACAGAAATACAGTTTAGGCACATAAGCTTAACTGACTTTCAAAAAGAGATGAGCATTTAGGCTCTTCTGATAATAACACCCTTAGTAGCTCAGGTTTATGTATACAATGTGTAGTTTTCTTAAGGAAAAAAATAACATAAAATTAGCGATGTATAAAAATCACTATCTTATTCCTGTCTCTTATGAGACAGTTTCAAAATATGTTGATACATTATTCTTGTAAAATTATATTAAATTTAATAATTCTCACAACCTGCATTCTATATGCTGTTATTTTTGTACCATTTCCTTTTTTTCACAGTATCACATTGAAATGCTGAACAAACAAAATTGCAATTACATTTCATAGGAACTTCTAATATGAGTTATGTACTAACCTTTATAACTTTTTCTCTTTTGTTTTAGCTAATACTTTTTTATTTGATCTTTCTTCTCAGAGCGCCATTGTATCTGTTCTTCCTTTCTTATAATTCAAGACATACAAGGACATAAAAATGACTCCCATTTTGAATGAGGCACTGAGAAGAGGCAACACAGTACAATTGATCCCTGAAAAGAAAGGGGATTACATCTAGCCTAGCATAGACTGAGCTTTGTGCTTCCCATTAGGGTTACTACGGGTTGTATAGCTCAGTCTTGGTGTAGCCCAACCAATGCTTACCTCCTTAGCTAATGTACTCCCATCTTTTAGATTTCATAGAGGAAAAATTATTTTCAGAGAAAAAAAAAATCATGATTTAGAAGCAAAATTCAGAGTTGGTCCATGTTTATTCAATAGCTTCAATAGTGTTAAAGCAGCACATTTCTACTTCATCTGCAAAAGTACTCAAGTTAGTCATAATTCTATGAGAGCCATTAAAAATACGTCAGAGAAGTGTTGGTAATGGCAGAAAAATATTTTCAGAAGCTGTCAATTTCCCCAAATATCCATCAGTGCTACTAGGCACAACAAGGGATTCCTCATTTAGAATGTGTCAATTCTTATTATTAATGTCACAATGAAAACACCTGATAAGTGTATGTTTCTGGCAAAGTGAGACTCAGTCACAGAAATGAGAGGGTGAATGCCACTCAGATTAGTGAGCAAGAAGAGCTGAAGACATTTTTTCCCCTTACCTAAGGACAAACACTCTATCTCAAGCAGGATCTGGTAAAGGTAAATTTAAGAAATGCACTGAGGTATAATTGATAAAAGGTAATGTGAATCTAATTTATTAGATGAAGATAATCATAGCTGCTTGTAAAATTATGTGTTTGGAGAGATTAGACTCTTGGTCATTTATTTGGTTTGCAAGCTCCAGGCATAACGTGTATCAGAAGCATTATACAGTCTGTGTTATGCTGCAGATGCTGGCTGTTCTCAAAAGTATGACTGCAGCTCCTAAGGACATACCAAATCTTGATTTAAGCTAGTTAGTCTGGCTACGGATACCAGGAGCACCCCCATAATCATCACAGACACACACACCTTTCAGGAAAGATCTTTCCACCTAAACTCAATCTCAGGATGTTGTGCTTGGCTGCTATGGCCAGACTCATAGAGCTCTGCATGCTGTGCTCTGCTTTTAATAACACAAAGAGAACAAATTTATTGTATGTCTCACTGCAATGTATATTCTTGTATATGTACAGTTACTGACAAAATGAAGATGGTGACTGCTGCCATTTATATATATGTATATAATCACTATACCCATGGGATTATGTGAGCCATGTATATCATTTGTAAAAGATCCTGGGTTTCAATGGCAGGACTTGGAAGAGAATTTCAGAGTTCTGTTTTGAATTAAGACAAACCTAATTCAGTAAGAGAGGTTACCATTAAAGAAAACGTTCAATGAGTTATCTCCTTATTTCTACATCTATGGCACAAGGTAAGAAATATTTTGAGACAGAGGAAAATACTGGAAAAAACAGTTAATTCAGCTGGCTATGTGATGGCTGACAGGAAGGTTGCTCACTGCAAATTTGCAAGTCCTTTCCAAAAAAATTGTTGTAACATCTTAGCTGGTACCAGGCAGCACTGCATTCTGAGGCTGATACCACAGGGCACTTAAATACCAATTTAACATTAGGCTCATGGCTTTAAGTACATGGCATTAACTTTAATGAGCACTCTTGTATATAATCACATACCTGGATTCACTGATAGAGCAGGCATGAAGAAATAATGGGCCATAGCTTCAGTTTGTGTAAATGATGTGACTTAATTGAAATGAATAGAGTTGTGCCAATTTCTGCTAGCCCATAACCAGGTCCCAAGGGTTCAAAATCTAGTGAAGTGTAAGTCAATTTACAGTGCAGCTATTACTGCAGAGTTGTCTTTCTCAGACAAACTACCAAAATCCTCTCTGCCTTTCCAGCAAGCAAGAGTTAATGATTTTTTGGAAAAACTGATAAGGATAACCACAGTGCCTCAGCCTGATTCTCTCAATACAAGATACTATGAAGGCCATGTGTGAGTTATTACCAAGAGAACTTTGGCTGTCACACTTCTCTGTAGAGCTACTGCAGAGATTGCAAAGTATATAACTTACTGTTTTACTTGGTGCTTTATAAGCTTTTGTATATGCCACTTCAAATAGAAAACAGAAAAATATGCTTTTAAATAGACTTAATTTAGATTATATTTAAATTTCCTCTTTCTCTTCTTCTTAACAAATACAACAGTCTGCCCACTGGGATCAGTCTCCCCTCCATCCTTCTTGCACAGTGGCCTGTAGTTCAGGAAGAAAAATAGGATTTCGAAGTTTTGCAGATTTATAGTTAGGTAATTTCTGCTGCTCAGCAGTGTGGAGATACTTTATCCATAACATCAATATTGAATAAAATGTCTGAAGTCAAATAGTGCAACCCTACCATCACAAGCTTACTTGACTTCAGGATATCTATTATATATTGAGTAAATGAGATACGTATGTTGCTATAGCAAGGGGAGCAGCTTAGAGTTTTAGTGACAGAAATTGCTCTTAGAAATCAGAATTACTGTTGGCAATCATCCACGGTCCTCATAGAAACAGAGAAAAGTAGACCGCATCCCATTAAAAGGCAGGGGTTACAATAACTGATCGATCACTGTTTTATGCCTTCCCATTCCATTTAATTCTCAGTCTCTTGTAAATCTAACAAAAAACCAAAGGGCCATCACAGTGCTTCCTGTAATACCACCCTTTAGATTTTTTAAAAAATAATCAACAATAATGAAGAGCAAAACATTTTTCTACTTCTATGTCCTGTGTATTAGAACCAAACTGAAAAAATACAAACAAAACAAAAGGAAAGCAGAATAACAGTTAAATTCTTAATGCAGAACATGGACATGAAAGGCACACTGAATTCATTCGCTTACTCTAAGGCAATAACCTATGCCAATTTTAGTTTTAATTCCTCTCCTTTCTACTACTTTTTTATATTACTTCTTCAGGCAAGGGGTACAATAGGACAAAAAAAGAGGCATTTTAATTTCCTTCTTTTAGTGAAAAACACTTGAATTTCATTAAAATTCACATTTACTAAAAAATAATCTTTTTTTTTTTTTTTACAGAAAGATTTTAGGGATAAACAACATGAACTAAAATATCTGGATAGCTCTACGTATTTTCACTTTAAGGCTTTTCCTTTCCGTCTCACTTTAGTACTTAGTGTTAGCCTCCATTTCTGGAATCCATCTAGCATTAGATCACCCCCCTTCAGGGTAAGGATTGCCTTTTTATGTTCTCTGCACCTTGCCTACCACCATTTAGATGCTTGACAAACTATCAACAATAATAATGAAATATTATTATTTCATATTTTTTTAATCAACAATAATACTGAAATATTATTATTTCATATTTTTTTAATCTAAAAATCTTTTCATAGTATTACCAAAATAATGTAGATGTTGAACACAGCATGTTCTAATAACATTTTTTTGCCTGCATGATTTGCACGCTGCTTTTGCTGTTTCTTGATTGTTCATAAATCTCTGCTATTCTTGACCATCATATCAGTATTTCTTGCCTAGTTAGCCTCTGAACCCCATTCCCATAAGACAAAATTAAGAAACACACACACACTACACTAACCACCACTGCATCCAATATGGGTTTTATTGTATGAATCACTGCTCTAATGATAGTTAAGCATATTACTGCCTAGAAAATTAACTCACGCTGTGAACAAAATAAAATAAATTTGTTTTGCTACAAGGTTGTTTTCCAGCTGTTTTAATGCAGACAATCTTTTCCTGAAATGCAAATTGGAAAAGAAAGAAAAAAGAGAGAAAGAAAGACTTTGAAAATGTGCATCATTTGAAAGGGTTTAATGTAAATTGGGTAGATCAGCCTAATTTTATTTCAGTACTTTTTAATTGCATTTACAATTAATAAAACACATTAATGTGCTACAGAGAAGGTCAGGAGTTCTGGTGAAATAATCTAATTAAAATGCTCTACTGCATTTATGTCACACATACGCTTTGTAACCTTGAGGCCCTCCTTTAGCAGCAGTTTTATCTGTTATATATAAATTTTGTCTTCAAAACAATAGGCATATTTGTCTGGGAGTAGCACATGTCATAGAATCACAGAATATCCCGAGTTGGAAGGGACCCATAACGATCATCAAGTCCAACTCCTGGCACCGCACAGGTCTACCCAAAAGTTTAGACCATGTGACTAAGTGCACAGTCCAAACGCTTCTTAACTTCAAACAGGCTTGGTGCAGTGACTGCTTCACTGGGGAGCCTGTTCCAGTGTGCGACCACCCTCTCAGTGATGTCCAGCCTAAACTTCCCCTGCCTCAGCTTAACACCGTTCCCACGGGTCCTGTCACTGTTGATTATGGAGAATAGGTCACCTGCCTCTCCACTCCCACTCGCGAGGAACTTGTAGACTGCGATGAGGTCTCCCCTCAGCCTCCTCTTCTCCAGGCTGAACAGGCCCAGTGACCTCAGCCGCTCCTCATAAGTCTTCCCCTCTAGGCCCTTCACCATCTTCATCGCCCTCCTCTGGACACTCTCCAACAGTTTAATGTCCTTTTTGTACTGTGGTGCCCAGAACTGCACACAGTACTTGAGGTGAGGCCGCACCAGTGCAGAGCAGAGCGGGACAATCCCTTCCCTTGACCGACCAGCGATGCCGTGCTTGATGCACCCCAGGATACGGTTGGCCCTCCTGGCTGCCAGGGCACACTGCTGGCTCATATTCACCTTGCTGTCAACCACGACCCCCAGATCCCTCTCTGTGGGGCTGCTCTCCAGCGTCTTGTCACCCAGTCTGTACGTATAGTCAGGGTTGTCCCATCCCAGGCACAGGACCCGACACTTGCGTTTGTTAAACTTTGTGTGGTTGGTGATCGCCCTGCTCTCCAATCTGTCCAGATCTCTCTCCGAGGCCTTTCCACCCACAGCCGAGTCCACAACTCCTCCAAGTTTGGTGATGTCAGCAAATTTGCTCAAAACACCTTCTAGTCCTACATCCAAATCATTTATAAAGACATTGAAGAGGACTGGCCCTAACATGGAGCCTTGGGGACCCCACTAGTGACCATCCGCCAGCCTGATGTGGCCCCATTTACCACAACCCTTTGAGCCCTGCCCATCAGCCAATTGCTCACCCATTGTATGATGTTTTTGTTTAGTTGTAAGCTAGATGTTTTGTCCAGTAGGATTCTATGGGAAACCTAAGTAATTACATTACTTACATGTAATGTAACTATTCCAATACCTCACCCTACATGCCCAACATGCTGATTATGATGGTTTGGTTAATTTCATAGCATACTTTTGATGACAAACAATTAAACAAAAACACATTAATTCTCTTTATAATGAGGACTATTAGATGTCCATGTGCTGCCCAATCTTTTCCTCTTAGCTGTCCTGAATCAAGCTGTACAACATAACATTGGCAGACAGAGAAAAAAAGTTACTACCAGCCAGAAATGTGAGTAAACGTGACGTCAGGTATTTATCCTACCACTGAAATCTGCTAGATATTTGTATTTAAAAAGGTAAAAATAAATTTAAAGAGAACCTTACAGCAATAATCAGCAAGCAATAATTAGTGGTGCCAATTTTTCTACTTAGAACTCATATTGTAATTTTATTACATTGAAATTACACATGCTCACATGTTCAAATGCTTTCTTTTCATCACCCTCTTAGGTGGTAAAACATCATTAACATTCTTCTGGGACTGGAATGATTGCTCAGTAGGATTAGAGATCACTGCCTCACTGAGTTTTATACATACTTCTGCTATAGACCTGAGCAAAGCCTTAGGGAAAGAAGCAAACAACAGAAAAACACACTTTATCGTGTGTCCTTCCAACTTTTCTCTGTGTACTAGTAACATAACTTATAAATTTTGGAATAATCACTGGAATTATAAATTCCTGAAATATCAGCTTTGTCTGCTGCAGAAGAAAAGATATCTCAGGCTTCAGTAGGATGGAAAAACATGAGAGAATGATCATTCTTCCTCAGGATAATACACTGAAGCTTTCAAAGATTTGTTGCTTCTCTCCAGCTGTAAAGCCTGTGGTCACTGTTTACTAGCCTGAACATCATAGGAAAGAAAACAAGCTCTGAGGTATATAGAATAGGTAGGCTAAAACTTAGGTAAAAATGAATGACATCCATTACTTTTTTTCACAACCTCTCCCACCAGTTACAAAGCAGCCACCAATCTCTGTGGAAATATCCACAATATTTGGAAATAGAGCAAATCAGTTCAGTCATTCACTCTCTGCTTTTACCTACTGGGACTGAAGGGAGCGAAGTCTTTTCTGATAAAAGAATGTCAAAACCACTTGGGCTGTAGGCTCGCTTAGCCTGGTAGGACTGAACTATTAAAACCTTTGCCTACCTATGGGACAGAGTTGGCTCAGATAACCAGCTAGGTGCACACAAACTTTGAAGAACTGGCAACCACAAATACAGAACATGAATTGGCAACAATGAATGAATGTGTGAACCAAATATAGTATTAGAGAAGTGTTTGCAGAGCAGCAAGACAGAAAAATAAGAAACTTTGGAAGCTGTGGCCAAGGGAGAGAAGTGACATTGACTCACTTAAGTTTTTCTTTGCCATTTTAATGTAAATAAATATCGTATTAGAGATGGCAGGTAAATACTGCTGTGTTTTGAATGGCTGGCAATACTGTCAACCATATCACTTTTGGTGTCCAGCATCTACCAGGGGACCAAGCTCATTTAGGTTACACAAAGTAATGCAGGGATATGAAAGCCAGGTGGCCCAAACTCAAAATAGTTCTGCTTCATGGCTTGCAATTGCAGAGATGTGGAGAGCTCAGAACTAGTGTGGAGGAGGGAACACTTCCAGGAGATCCTGGTAATTCCTGGGAGATTTCTGGTAGCAAAGCTTGCTACCCTAAACTGCAAAAAACATCCACTTCTTTAACCTCACCCCAGGACCAGTCTTCCTTTCCCTTTAGAACCATGGCCATAGATACAAAGATTTTTTTTTAAAAAAAATCACCTATTCCACCTAAAACTTTAAAAAACAAAATATAAGGCAGACAGATTATTCTGTCATATAGCCTTAATGGTGCTAAAATCCATTAACAACGTCCTGAATTTTTGCGAGGATGTATCTTCACGGGAATCTAACTCAGAAAGTCTGATATATTTAGGGAAAAATACAATTAGCTCCTCTAATCTGAGTAATTGCTTTCCAGATATACTATATAAGAATAAATAAAATTCACTCTAATAGCAAAAGTACAGACTCTTGCAGAACAAAGTTGAAAGCAAAAATCTGGGATTAGACAAACAAAAAAATCCATACCTTGACTTCACAGTCCATGAAATTCATAGAGAGATTAATATGAAAAATAAAATATGGCAGATAGATAATATTAGTCTTTTTTTTTTTTCCTAATGATTCAGACTTGTACTATTAGCACTATTGTCTCAGTTTGAATCTAGGTGTCAATTTCTCATTACACATGCAGACTCTAGGTCAATGTAATGAATATCTGCTGGTGTAAATGCTTATTATATCTTAGCCTAATTCTAGTAAAATTTAAACGGTCTATTATTTTTTTAATAAATTTAGATATGGTTCCTGACTGCAATCTGTCTTTGATTAGCTAACAAAAGTGTATGAAAATCCTGCCAAACATGATTTCAGGCAAATCATCATTGGCATAATAAATAATACATAAATATATATATAAAACTATTAACTTCTCTTTAGTACAGGCTTTAAAAATGGTGCAATCCCCATGTTTAGACTACACAGACCTTCTCAGTCCTTTTTCATCTGGAATTGCTGGAATTGTTAAAACTAAATCATTTAACTATTGGTAGAAAGTCTCAAATGAGTATGTGCATTCTGGAGTAGGACCCCAATGCAGTAGTTCACCTGGGCATATGGATAAGAAAGCTTCAGTAAGTTTTTTTCATCTTTTGATCTCATGAGATTTAATAAGGACATTTAAAGAACAATTCTTCTCTCTCTTTTAGATATCTACCTCAAGCATAACTACACTCATGGAAAAGACTTTTGTTGACTGACTATGGAAAAAGTGCAGGTAGTAAGCTCAGATGTAGACGTATGGAGGTGTAGATATCCACACAGATGAATCTTTGTCAACTTACATAGCATAGGACAAAAGAGATGACTGCATCTGTGCAAAGTGATTGCAAATACAGGTTGTTGTATACCAAACTCCAGGGTTTTGCACTATTTCCAAGTGGTAATACAGGAATAATCACAATAATAATAAACATGTAGAAATGAGCAATGCGGTTTATCTCATCAACAAACTTCTCCATACATTTTGTAGCAAGAACATCCCAAAACTCTTAGGAAGTTAGTCTTCACCAAAAAAACTGCTTTTCATAGCAAGGAAAGCCCTTGCACTAGCCAATTACACATGTTCAGTCTGCTCTATCTCCCTACAGGTTAAAAACCTCCAGAAACAATCTGATGACACGCTCACACGCAGCAGAGAGCATGTTTTGCACACACTAATGGCACACACCCTTTCTCCCTTCCCAGTCCCATGAGCAGGTATTAAAGAATGGACTAGTGGACTTAGCGAATACTTCCACAATAATTGTACAGTTGAGCAAAACCAGAAAGCTGTTTCCCTCCAAGGAAAAAAGTTCTTCTATGAACAACTTCAACCTCAATCTAACCAAAAACCTCAGATACAAAATAATTATTATTCATTTCTACCTCCAACCAGAAACAACATGAATTTCTGCTTTATGCTGTAAACTAGTCTATTACTGTGCTGTTATATTGCAACACTGAAAAAATCTCATAATTACCAATACAAATTATTCAAATTTTATCTGTACTATTCATTGTGAAAAATCTGTACTAAGACAGAAATGATGATCTAACCACAGATCTAAACAACACAAGGAAGTAGATATTCAAAGATAGATAATATTCTGCTTTTCACATTACAGTATTATGAAAGGTCACAGGAATATAAATGTTTCTCAGCTTTAATTATCTCTGAACTGTTTTTTTTTTTCCCTTTTTCTTCTTTTTTCTTTTTCCTTTTCTTACATTTTAATTACAGTTGGCAATCCTAAGTCTCCTGCTGGTAGATTTAATAAAAACTGAAAAATGAAAAATGATATAATCTATGCCACTGGATAGCATTATTGCATCCCAGTGCAAAAAAACAATAAACCAGTATATTTTTTTAAAGTATACAAATGATATTGCAGCTCCCTTTACAGTAAATAGTTCAGGACATTTGAACCAGATCTCAGTGCCTTCCCAATCATTTATGAATATACCATCATACCACATCAGTCTTCTCTTGTTTCCATCAGTTGTTCCCATTCTATGTGAACATTTCTACCTGTCAGAAGTCATGAAGACTCTCTTGTCTGGTACGAGCTGCAAACAGCACTGTGAAGCATCAAGCTGCACTGGTCAGAGAAAGCCCCAGATGTAACAACATTATAGATTCCTGAGTGCCATCTACTGGAACTTTAACTGTTAACTAAACCTCACAGAAAATTGTAAGTTCCATGTCAAAGCCTCTTATACAGGTATATTTGTTTTCATTCCACTTTGGGATGAATTTTTTCCTCATTGATACTTATTGCATAATATTAAATTCAGGGGAATTTTAACGTATACTTTTTTTTTTTTTTCATTCTCGTGCATTCACTTGAAATGTTGTGACATTGTCTGTTCAGTCATATTTTTCTATGTCAAAATGAACTGAAATGTTTCACTTAGTCTTAGTTCAAGAGTGACGTGTCTGGCTGAACTCATGTGGTGCCTTATGGAAATGATGCATATGCTCGTTCTCTTATATAAGCAATGGTTCTTCATAGGAACCATGAATACCATGATGTGTCATTACAACATTTTCAGGACATAGTTTGATGGAGATTTTTTTGAAATGCACAGTCCAGGAAAGGAGCCTGAAGGTTGAATGGAGGTATGAACAGTAGAAATTACAACCCAATAGATGAATATTAAGGTAAACAGCATCAGGAAATTGGTAGGGAGGATCTAAGGCATTTCTGAAGGGCAAAAGGAGCTCAAAGCAACTGGCAGGTCTTTAAGGGTAAAACACTCCAAGAACAAGAACAGTTCGTTCTGATAGTCAGGAAAAAGAATAGATGTATCAAGACACTGACTTGGCCAAGCAGGGAAGTCATGACTGATCTCCAACAAAATAGGATGCATATGGGGAGTAAAAAAAAAAGCGAGGCCAAGCTACAAGGGAAAAAGACAGAAACATTGCTTAAGTATGCAAGGAAGGTGGTAAGAAATTCAAAATGAGTACCAGTCATCACAGACTTACAATGAGAAGTCATACCTGACCATATTGACTGCCTTCTGGGCTGAGTTAACTAAGAAGTTGGACTAGGGGCTTCCTAAAGTTCTTTCCAGTCTGAGTGATTCTTTGATACTATGACTTTTAATTTTCAGAAAGGCAAAATATAAGCAAATAAAAAGAATAATCCCCCTAACCATATCCAGTGTTTGTAGATATTAAAAAAAAAAATCAAATCAAACCAAAGCCCACCAATAAATAAATAAATTCTGACTAGCAATGGCTGGAGAATGCAGTGGAGAATCTCTTGACAAGCATTTCTCAGGACTGAACCAAGCTATTCCTTTGCCCATTGCAATGTCTTATTTGGTGAAAGTCTGTATTGTATAAAGTGATCCAAGACCAGCGGTCTTTTACACAATTTCTTAAATAAATTGGCAGATTAACAGATAGATGTGGGAAAAAATAGTAAAACCCTTCAAGAGAGAAATCACAGTTTAGTTCAAAGATATGTGGTTCCTACTTTATTCAAGCATACCATCAAATGGGTGCCTTTCTCAATGAAATTGTATTTATTTTTCAAATAGAATTTAATAAATTTGATGTCTTCTTAATCCTGAGAAATATCTGGCATCTTTCTCCTCTTTTTTTTTTTTTTTTTTTCCCATACAGAGGACATCTATTAACTAGGCAAAAAACATCTGACACTTGAATTTCATTAACTGCACTTTTATTCAGGCTCCCTGAATACCAACAGTAAATAGGTGTTAGTTCATGAACAATGTCAATTAAAAATTTTGGCGAATAAATAAAACACACAGGTTTAAAATTTAATTGCACTACATCTTAATCAAGAATCGATTAAATCAATAGATTGATAAAGGTAAATTGTAAAGAAAACGAATAATTTGTGTTGCATGTTGGAAATCAAAAAAAAAAAAAGCATGAAAGACAACCACTGAAATGCTTGTAAGACGTACCATACAAGTTCAATTTTGTTCATACTATATAGGAGTAAAAATCTAATAATACTTGCTTCGGGTTTTATTTTTTGAATATATTGTAATTAGAAGACTCTAAGTCAGAAAGCCTCAGAAGAAAAATCCTAAAGTACTGACAGCAAAAAATCAAAATGATAGATATGAATACCAACCACTATGGCTACTTTTAAGTTTCTCCTTAGAAATACTTTCTCACATCTAGATTACTGATAAAGCAACTGTTTGGAACATTTAGTCTTTGGCTGTCTCTGCAATGTTTCAATTTAACAATATCCTATATTGCCTAAACGTTGAAGCTTGAAAACTCCTACTTTGGTTCTGATACTGTTCTTTGACAGTAACATCTTTTTGCTGTTCACAACATTAGATTTGCTGTTCATCAGCAAATCTAAACAAATTTACAGCATGTGAGGATCTGCACAAACTTGTCTCTGAACTTTCATCTCTTGAAAACAAAGGGACTCCTCTGAAACTGTGATTTTTGTTTATATATGTCTTTAAAAGACTGAGTTTTGTGTTTGTTTGTTTGTTTGTTTTTCTAGCAATTAGGAATTAATATTTAACACAGAGCTTCTATCAAAAATGCTTTTCAAAACATTATTTTAAGAACAAGCAGTTTCTTTAACCTAGTCTTATAATACAAGCATTTTCTAAATCAAAGTTTCTCCAGAGTAAAGTCTAGTAATCTGGAAATAATTTAGTCTTAGTTATTCATTATTAGTAGCTACCTACTTTCTCAGAGGCCTTTTAGGTTTGCTTTTGATTATTTTCCCCATTTAGTTGAGTGTCAGGTTACTTATAAGCATAATTAATGGACTCTCAGGATTATGAAGTATTTTAGGATGGCAGTGCAAAGACAAAATGCTTTAATTCACCACCTGTCATGTATTTAATTAGAGATTTTGAAGAATCTTTCCTACTTATGTGAACCTTCATACTCTGTGTTCAGGAAAAAAAAAAAAAAAAAAAAAAAAA
>CM021710.1:15139540-15254497 GCA_011074415.1 Stictonetta naevosa
GGACTGCATGGGGGTGCAGTGAGGGACGGGGAAGGAGGACTCAAACATCACTGGAAGTTCACAGTTCTTTATTGGCGGCCCGGAGACAAACGCAGGCCAGCTGCGCTACGCCGTCTCCACTTCCTCCAGCTGTGGGACACCCATCTTGGCAGCTCCATCGTCTGCCTGGTGTCGGGGTGCTGAGCCATGGGCAAGGAGCTGGGCCCAGCCTGAGGCTCTGTGTCATGCCAGGGCCTCCAGGAATGGCGTGAGCACTTCCCAGGCTTGGCATCGTAGTGAGGCCTTGCCAGCCTTTCTGGAGGTGGCCTCACCTTCCTTGGCTGGATGTCACCTTCTGGAGAGTCCACGTCCATGGGCAGGACATCGTTCTCTTCTTTTTCTTTCCTCTGCACTTCCACATGGCCTTTGCTTTTTTATTTTTGTTTTTTCTTTTCCTCATTCCCTCATTTTTCCCTCATTCTCCCCTGAGGAGAGGGAGTGAGAGAGCGGTTGTGGTGTTCAGATGCCTAGCAAGGTAAAACCACCAAATATTGTGTATAGAACGAAAAGTGTAGAAGAAGAGGTCATGAAATTGTGATTCTTATTTATGCTATCCTGACCTATGCTTTAAATTACTTTTGCATTAAAAATTCTCTTGTTATAATAGTAGTATGTAATGCATAGGCTACACTGTAGTATTTTCAATATCAATGCCTACATTAATAAATGAAATACCCCTCTGACTGCAATGTGGTTAGCACTGTGTAAATGTTTTAAATTTAGGTTTTTTCGATGGATTCATATAGCATCTGAAGTATATAATAAACCCTTGCAATAGAAAAACATCCTGCTATAATTTTATCTTGAATCTTATTTCTTTTTCTCAGCATGCATATTAATGAACTGATTTAAAGATTTGCCTTTCTAAAAAGCTTCCGTTTTATTTAGGTTGGCAAGCCTGACTATCCCATGAAAATATAAGCAAAGTTCTTGATAACCGTTTCAGTTAGGTGGCCTAATGACAAATCGGAAATAGTGATGGAAGGAAAACTGTTTCAGAGTGCAGAAAGACTATAGCAATTATTTTAGAGATAAACTTAAATGTACTAATTTTATTTTTCCTTTTTTTTTAAATAGCTCTATCAGCATAAGGTTGTTCTTAATGGACTGTATGTATCTACGGAATATAAGGAATTATTTAGTATTAATTACTAGTTAATTAGTATTATCCACCTCTGTTCCCATTAAAGTCAATGTGTGGATCACCATTTAAATGGGGAAAAAAATCAAACCTGGAGTATTTCCTTCTTAAGGGACTGTGAAGAAAAAGACTAACAACAAAAAGGTGCAAGATTTTTTCCTTAACCTGTCTCTCTGCAATAAAAGTATAATGACTGTGCAGCTCCAAGTGCAAATAGGTACTATTTTTCTGGTTGCTGCCTAAAATAAGATATCTTATGGGAGTGGGTAAAAGGAGCTAAAAGAAGATCTTAAGTTCATTATCCTTATAAAACAATCTCCCTGGAAAAATTACTCACCCAATTTCCAAGTGTTTGTAAATAAGATTGGTAGCAAACTAGAGGCTGTGTAGAAGTTGGAAGTTTTCACTTTGGGAATCCTGTTGCTGCAGACATGAACACAGTTCTTAGGCCCTTCTTTTTCTCATGCTCTCCCCACTCCTCAAAGGGCTCTGAGCCATGGAAGAGCTGAAGAAGATGGCAGCCTGGCAGTTATCCACATGGCAGCCAAGCAGACAAACCACAGTACTTTCTGGCAACTTGGTGCCCTAGGCTGCTTGCCGTGTAGGTATTGGGCAACTAATCATTAACACTAAATTAGTAATCCCTGGAGCCAGCCAGCAGGGAATCCCACAAAGTCTAACTTAAAGGTGGTGGCTTGCTGGTCTTTGCAAACACACTAGCTACGGAGGAGAATATATGCCTAGCTAGGGACACAAGCAGCCTGGAGCCCATTGTGTGGGATGCAGGACTGAAATACCTCGAGGACCCCAAAATCTTCTGTATTTCAATTGGCTAATGCAGGAGGAGGTTGGGACTGGAGAGAGCAAGAGAAACAGCAAAGCAGGAAACTATTTCCAAATGTGGTTTCTCTCAAATGTTTTAGTGAAATCACCTTCTCAGCTTGTGTCAGATTAATAGCACTACTAATCATCACTGAACCTCATGGCTGATGGCCTCTAAGACAGAGCAGAATGCTTAAAGAGTGACCTTAAAATTAACACACTTTCCTGTAAGTCACTCAGAATAGTTTTGCCGGTACAACACAGTACATGCTGTAATGTAACCTGCTGTTTACCACACAGCAGAGGTGTGAAAGGGCCAGGGCACCACAACTAAAACAGCAGTGGCACAGAAAATGTCTTCCTGAAGCAGCAACCTGAGCATGGGGGTGCAGGTTGTTGGAATCCCTTTATTACACACTTGCGTGATTGCTGGAACAAGATTTTGATTGGGATCAAACCAAACTATTTTCACACCAGGGACAGAGATGATGACCAAGAGAGCCTTTGGCATAAAAGGGATGTTAAGCTCTACTGAAGAAAGCATCTTACCATTGCTGTTGACTACTGAGAGAGAAGTTTCTCTATTAGGCTGTATTTCAGGAGAACGGTTTTATCAAGACTAGATTCTGGTTACATACACTGACTTGGAATCATTTGCCATATTTAGGAGGAGGCAGAAAGATTTTCAGAAATCTGCTTTTGTTTTACAAAAAAAATAAAAAATAAATAAATAAATAAATAAAAGGCTTGGGACTTTCTGAGAAAGGTATATCCTCCTCTTCCAGAAAAACTTTTTGTGTCTTAATCTGTTCTTGGCACTGTGTCTGAAAATGCTATTTCTAAAGAAAATGCAGATTTGCTCTATGTCTATTGAAGAAGCCTAGAATTTTGGATCATGTTCAAAACAATAAAAGAGCTGGAAGCTGAAATCGTTCTTCAGCCCATGATATATACCTGTAAAGGAAATCTTACCTAATGTGTAAAACATTTTCCACTGCAATTCAAAATGTTTTCTGCTGACAGAAAATAACAAAGAACTACATATACACATAATGGCATATCCAGATTATATTTCAGAGACACAGAAAAATATAATGATGTCACTGAATGTCACAGATTGCTCCAGCTCAAATATTAACACATGAATTCATTTGCTTTATGAAAACTTAAATTGCCCTTTTGTTCCCATGGATACAGGAGATGACTAAATCAATGGCAAAGTGTAGCCCAACTACCCCCAGGTCCTGAATTTCCAGTTTCAGTGAGAGAACCAACTGCAGAACAAGGCTTCAGAGGCAATATTACGGACAGAAGAAGTGTTATTGAACAATACTCCACAGAGTTTGCAACAGTTTTCTACCATTTAATGGAGTCTGATTATTACTGCTACAGTTTCTCTGCAGTAATACCACATGCAATATTCTTCACATCACAGTAGGATCGCATTTCATCATATATTCAAATACTGTCCTGAACTACTTATTCTTGAAATACAATTCACTTCACTTTGCCTTCATCATCTGTCCCTCCTCTTGTCCATCTATGTAAACCAGCAATGGTGGAACAAGAAAATTTATTATACTTAAAAATTAACAAATGTGTAATTTGTTTTCATGATGCAGTTGGTAATTTGCATCACAAAAGTACTTGATCTCTCAAAAAAATTCGCACTACAAATTCTCTTTGTCATTATATCTGAAGACTAATCTCACTGACAATGCCTTTGAAAGAAATTGTGGCCTCCTTTTAGTTCTCACATAGTAGTCAGGTATATTAGAAACAATGAATAAATTAAATTTTAACTACCTCTTTCCATGGTATGTTTGAAATGCATGATTTTGATAGAATTATGCCTATTAAATGAAAAATAGTATGACATTTTGCAATTGTTTTATTATCTGTATGAGCTTTAGGCACCTATCAAAGTACAAAGTCCTGCAGTGGAATTTATCTCCATAGGACAAACAAAACACAGTTAAGCATTTTCTTGACTTAAGATCATGATCTTGTAAGAAGCTGAAGGACAGCTTCTGAAACTGAAATATTTTTCTGACAGTACATTCCAGCAAAAAACACATAACAAGCCTGCAAGTATCCCCCATTTCTTTATAAGTAGATAGATATACAAGAAGACGTAAGATCAAGATGATCCCTACTAGATCTAGAATAGTCGTTATATTGTATGTATGTTTCATATGTATATGTACATATGTATATGTTTCTTTTTTAAAGGTAATATTTTCTACAGCATGGTTGTGCTTGAACAAGGATTCTACTGGGGTATACCATAGTTTTCTTGAAAAGCATATGCTTTGTTTTGGTGAATGAACATAGGTGAAAACTGCCTCTTTCTAACTCTTTCTTGTTTTATTGAAGAATGCTTTTAATTGATTAATATTTTTCTCTGAAGTATAGTAAACAAACTCAGGTAGAGGAAAATATTTTGCTTTGCTATTCCCAAAATAATAATATTCCATGAGAATACCTGTCTGTATCCAATGTGTTTACAGGTGATTGGATGCTCCAGAAGAAAAAGGAAAATCTTTACTCTGTGAATTAGTCTATGTATAAATCATATTCAGAAATATTTATGATGAAACTTCCATTCAAAATGAAACAGACAAATGTCTTTAACCTAACGAAATTGCACAGTAAATTATTTCCAAGAACATTCCAATGTCAAGGTAAGTCTCTTAATTATCCATTATCATAGAAATGTAGACATAGTGTTAATTAAAATGAAGGGGCAAAACCATTTACATTTTTTATTAAGATCCATTGGCCTCTTGAACAGCTATTAGCCTTGCTGCCAGGGTTAGGTGGAGGACAAAATTTACCCTGGTAGGCAGAGCATTGCAAGCTGATTTAAACAGCTTAGGAACTGCAATGTCATAATGAGAGGCAATTGAAAAACTATCTGCAAGCCATTTGTATTGACAGCACACGGGAAGCTTTTATACAACGACCATTATTTCTGCAGTGTACTTTGCAGCTGCAGTGCAAAGCCACCTCAAACAATGAAAAGAATTATCCTTGCTTGCAGTAGAGAATACAAATACACCTGTGCAGTGTCGGCAATTGTAAGTGACATTCTGCAAACAAAATCTTCCAACAATATACTTGTCTTAGAACTTTGTCAGATTAATTATAGCGCTTGTACATGCAGATGTTTATTTTAGGAGTGGATGATCATATGGTGTAAGAAATTTTACCTTCAAGGATGCAAAGTGTAGATGAAGGAGAATGAAAGGTCTGTTAAAGTCATCCACTTGGAGAAAATTAGTTGTAGAAATAAAATGGCAATTTCAGGAAACTTTTATATTCCCTTGTGTCTGTACATTTAATTACAATTCCAAAGGAGATGTTTTCTACATGTGCCTAATACCGCTATTATAAATCAGCAAGTGGTCTATTGCAAATTACCTGCAGATTCATAGAATATAAAATGCTGCTCTTCCCACAATAATAACCCTACACCAACATGGCAAGCAATCACTAAAACAACAAAACAGTGCTACCACTTTGACCCTGCTGTCATTATGTTGAAGTTTATCATTTTAAAATATATTTTTATCTAAACAAGTTGCTGAAGTTAAACATTTCAGAAAACATATGTTTGGGACACAGATGCCTGCTTCTTACGTTTTATTTTTCTTTTTAAGTAAAACATTTACTTAAGTGTTTTGAATGATTGGAGAAATAGCATTAAGCCTCTTGCAAAACTGATCTACTGCAAAGAATGAAATTAAGTAATTTTGATTTGTTCCACATCTAGCTCCATACCATTTTATCCTTGATTCATCTTTATTAGTCCAGAATTAAATTCAAATTGCCCTATTTATTTTTCTTATTTCTATTTTTCAAGGTATATATTGTACATTGAAATAAAAGAAACAATGGTGGTCATGTGGTTAACAGGAACCATCAGGAACCATTGTCAGTGCTCACCCCTACATACTGAGCTAGTTTATTTTAATTTAAAAGTTCAAAGGTATGTAGGCTCCATTTTGATTTTTACTGTAAAACTTAGTGTTTGAAATATATGGATGAATAAGTGCTATAAGTGCTATAACACAATATTATATATATCATATATATCATATATATAATATACATTACATATTATTTTTATACAATATTATTTTACAGTAAGTACTGTATTATACCTAAAAGTGTACAGATTCAAAATTTTATTCATTAAGCATATTTTCACTCTATCATATTTAGATTAGATAAAATGCACATTATGCACATAAAATGTACATATGCGTATTAATGCCTTTCTTAACATCACTGCAGATTCTCAAGGGTACAGTGTTTCATGAAATTTAAATTATACATTACCTACTTCCATTCTTTGAATGGTAAATTATAATGCTTTATTAATTTAGAATGACTTAACTTTGAATTTAAGGTAATAACTGGCTTGCATATTACCTAACATACATAACACCATAAAAGTAATTGGGGACGTATTAATTAACCAAACCTTTTCTGACAAAAAAATAAAATAAAATAAAATCACAGGCACAATCACTCACTACAAAAAGTTTCACTGAAGAGTGCTAATGTTTCTAAATTGTTTTTAATTTGCTATTTCTCTGCCATTTCTCCAATAAACCAGCCACACTCCAAGAAATTCAGTGTATCATTGCTACTTTCTAAATGCCGAAACCTTTTAATATTTAAATCAGAATTACTCTTGACTATTATCTTTAGAAGTGTATTTGTTTAAATCAATGCAACTAGTTTTCTGCTTACTCCAGGATAAGCTTATGTTTTGTTTTGTTTTCCAGTTTCACAGGTAACAAATTGCTTGGATATAAATTGTAATTCTGCTATAGTAGGAAAAACAAACAAAGAAAACAAAAACAAAACATTTTGTAGCACAGCACTAACTACACTGTTAAAAAAATGCTCATGAAATAGAGATGTCTAAGGATTTGGGTGCTACTGTGCTGCTAAATATAATTTAAGAATGGCCAGCAATTACAGAACTATACAAAGTACTAAGAATTCTCAAATTGTTAATATGCAAGCATGCACACACAGTTTTAGTGTGTGAACCACCTTGGAAAGTGCAGGAAACCACATCCATGAAACTGGAAAAGGAAGCTAGAATAGCAAAAAAGAATTGATGCTGTGTGGGTTCTTTTCAGCTCTCCCAATCTGTTCACAACCTTCTTTAAGGTAACAGTGGGACTGGGTTTTGGAGGGAGATGTCAACTGTTCCTTCCAATAATCCTGTGAGGTCTGAGGATGTAAAGTACCTTCTGAAGTTCTGGGGTTGCTTTCCCGTGGTTGGAATGACCTCCACAGTACCTCAGGGACTTCCTCATGGCTATATCACAAGGCACGTGGGTTGTGTGTCTCGGTAGCTGCAAGGCAGCCTCGCTATCTGTCCAGAAAGCTCAGGGTCTGGGGAATCATGCTGAAACACAAGTTTTCCCCTACCCTGCATGAGAGATTTGTGTGGCATTTTATCTCTAATAATCAACTTCATCACATCTGAAGAATTCTTAAAATACTCTGTGTTTAGGTCCTCATTTTGTAGAGTTCCTGTTTCTATGGTTACCCTTACAGTCCACATTTCAGAACTGCCACAGTAAGACAATAATAAAAATGAGCCAACTTAACATAATACAAGTCACTGCACATCTAACAAGTTTTCCTCCTTTCATCCCTCTCCCCTGCACTTTATAAAGCTCTCTCAGATCTCTTGCTCTACACAGTCTCTCAAGGAAGGCAAATGCCTTTTTTACTGAAAACACCCAATTATTGGACAAATTTCTTGCCTCCCCCCAAGTAACTTTAAAACTCCTGTATATATCTAACAATAAGGTGCAAAGGTTACCATAGCAACATCCCTCTAGTTATAAATAACACTATTTTGCTTCTGATTCCTTTCAACAAATAAATAAATAAATAAATAAAAGGAGCACTCTGGATTAATGGCATAATTTATTTAGAAGCCTTCATAGATCATTATTTATATTCAAAATCACTAGCTAGTTTTCATTCAGCATATTCTCCGAATAATCAGGACTACATCGAATAAACAAAATATTCTAGTTGCACTAGCATTACCATCTCATTTTTCAGAAGGCCACAACTGACAGTGCTGAATTTATGCAAAATCACATTACATGCCTCAAGGTCATCAGCAGGCTTGACTGGCTCTGAGAAACCCGGCCTGGGCCTAATACCAAGATGCCCAGGAGCTACCATTAAGCTCAGGCCCTTGGCCTTGCCTCTTGCCTTCCAGGTACAAAGGCAAGAATTTGCAAAGTACCTTGGAATGCTTCTGGTTTCAACAAAAATGATCCTTAGCTAGGACTGAATTCTCTGAAGGTAAGTTCTGATTTAAACTCAACTGCATAATTTTGTTTCTGTTGCACAGACACAGACCGATTAAAAAATTAGTAATAATAATAGCCCCAGAAAAAAATGGCTGTTGAGAGTTCTGTACAGGGCTGAGCTCGCACAGAGAATCAAATCTCTTCAACAGGCTCACTGGTGTCTGGCCACATCATGAAAGGAGTCTCTGGTGTGAAAATGCTTGCAATGACATTTTCAGGTGAAGCAGGAGAGAGAATTCTTACGTGCTGCGGGGTTTGTGGCCTGATGTGACCACCCCAGCAAATGCATGATACGTTTCTGACCTTGCATTACTTACAAAACATCCAACTATCCTAACTATCCACAAAATACTGCCCTATGTCACCACCCCTGCATCCTGCAGGGTCAGTTTCTAGTGACTGCTTACAGCCTGGAGGTATGCTCGGTCATGTCTGCAGCAGGACTGCCTAGGAGGGCCTTCTAGGAACAATCCCGGACTGCCAGATTTGCCACCCAGGGGACTGATCAACACACTGAAGCACGTGAATTGGTGCATGCACAGCTGGCAATGCCTAGGGGAATCCGAGACTGTTCTAAAATTCCCAGCATGACAGCCACAGCAGCAGTCAGTCATTTGCTTTACTGTGAAGGCCTCAGGCAGTTCAGTCAATCAAGACAGCACAACTTCCAAAACTGCTAGTGACCAGGTGGGGAGGTCCCGGACTACACGAAGAAGTGAGGACTTAAGCACTCTGAGTGTGCACACAGTGACAGTCCTGATACCCAGCTGCCCTGTAATTGTCCCTGTGGGACCAACCTGACTTTGACATTGCATTTCATGCAGTATAATTAGTGTGCCTCTTGACACACTTCCTAATACAGCAAAATTTAAATAGAACTGACAGGGTGGAGAAAGAACATACCGTTACGGCAGTATTTAACTGAAGTTTAGTATAGAAGAAATTTACTGAAGAAGGATCTCAAAGTAATATTAAGTGGAGATTTTATCAGAAATCTGTTTAGCCTGGAAAAGAGAAGACTGAGGGGAGATCTCATCAATGTGTATAAATATCTGAGGGGAGGGTGTTGAGAGGATGGAGCCGGTCTCTTTTCAGTTGTGCCCAGCAACAGGACAAGAGGCAACGGGCACAGACTGAAGCACAGGAGGTTCCAGCTCAATATGAGGGGGCACTTCTTTTCTGGGAAGGTGACAGAGCACTGGGATAGCCTGCCCAGAGAGGTTGTGCAGTCTCCTTCTCTGGACATATTCAAAACCCACGTGGATGCCATCCTGCACAAGGTGCTCTAGGTGATCCTGCTTGGGTAGGGGGATTGGACTAGATGATTTTCAGAGGTCCCTTCCAACCTTGGCCATTCTGTGATTCTGTGATTCTGTGATTTGGTACAGGTTATTTTATGAATATACATATACATATGAATAAGCATATACATAATCTGTCAACATACAGGCATGAAAACTATAACCTATCATAACTATACTCACTGCTATAGTATTGATGTTTGTAATCTAAAATAAGTATATTCATTGCCATAGTATTATTGGTAAGTTTGTTGAACCTGTAATACCATTGTTGCTGTAACTGATTTTACTACCTCTGTTTGCTGCTACTATTAATTAGTGCTGTACTCTTAATATTGCAATAATACCTCGTTATCTGGCTATATTGAAGACGGATATATATTCAAGAAGAAAACTCTTGAAGGGAAGCGTATTGGTTTGCTTGCAGTGAAAGAAAAGTCTAATCAAAATCACCACAAATAAAAATACCAATGAACAGTTTCAGTCCTTCTTAAAACGCTCCGAAGTCTGGAATTCCAAGTTGATGCTCTTTTACAGGAAACAAAAGAAAAGAGAGTATTAAAGCCACTCTTTTTTTTTTTTTTTTTTTTTTTTTAACTGCAAAAGCACTAATTCCAGAGGCTTTTCTCAGTTTTTACACTCTTAGCTGGGAGCTAGTTAAACATATGTGCTATGTCCATATAAGCTGAGACAAACATAAGTAGCTCGTGGAAAAAACAAGCTACAAAAAAACAGCATTTTTGGATTATTAAAGAAATGAAATAATCACATTAGCTTTCATGTCTAATTCCAAAACTCCTCCTACTCATGCTCATGGAGAAGATAAATAAGCAGATAGCTGCTGGAAAAGTCTAAGATAACTTCAGTATTACTGCAGATCAGATAACTTCAGTATTACTGCAGACCAGACACTAACGCTCTGTTATATAAGGAACTTTAGACAGATTTCTAGCTAATGGCTATTTTCTACTTTGTACACAAGAACTCTGGACTTACTTTTGACATACACAAAGCTAATATCTTGTGCTATTATGATGGAAATACATCTAAAAATGCACTGAAACTTTTACTGTGAAGTATGCAAGTGTTGTATATGATGAGACCCCTATGAACAACGTCTGTGTAAAATGCATGTGGTCATTTTTCATGCAAGTCTTTTAGACAATTGTAAAACACACAGTAAAAGCCTAAGAACCTGCTTCATTATGCCTGTTAAAATACTCTGACCTCTGTTAATTCAGTTATTACTTCAAAACAGGACTACTCAAAGAATTATTTCATGTGCATCCTCTGTAGTATGAATTTCAGTGCATCTGTACAGTTCTATTCCTGAATATTCTAAATCATGTTTTATTATTTTCAGCATTATGTTGTTTCAGTTATAATTATGGAAACTTCCACAAAACATTGTGCCTAAATATTTTTTTGCAGTTCAGAATTTTCCACTAATTGTGTGCTAAAAGTATAGCAAAGCATAAAATGTCTATGCTATTAAATTGGGATGGTCTTCAACAGCACATAACAGTTTTCTTTTAGACTATGAATAGTAGAAATTATCCATTTATTGGGCAAAAATATAATTCCTAGTGCAAATGCTGACAGCAAATATGTTTATGTTCATTATGTAGAACAGCTAAAAACAGTTATGATCATTTTCATATTAGCTGTGAAAATAAACAGTTTGGCATTAATGAAATGTGAAAACAGAATTGTGTAATTGCAATTAGTATGTAGAAAGCAATTTCCATTTGTTTACATAAACATGATTCCCGACCTTCCTTTTCAGCTAATCTTTAAATCCAACTTTAAATGATAAAAAATAAATAAATAAATAAATAAATGAAATAAAATAAATTGCAACTCCTATGAGTGTGTGCTGTAGGAATCTTCATTTAAAATCTGTCTAAGCTCCAATAACTGGTTCCAAAGCACCATTGCATTTTCCATGAAGACCTCTTCAGTTAAAAAAATTCCACTGAGACACAGCATTATGCTTCTAGAAGCATTCAGTCGGCAGAAAGAACAACAATCTACTTAAGTCTCTACCCAGCATAAAGTAATCTTGGCACAACCTATCCCGGTCACTTCTGAGGACTATGTTTCACTGACAGCTGCAGGGTTTTTTTCCCTTTTCCTGAGCAATAACCATAGCATAAGGCCATGCAGCCATGGCAGGGTGTTGCTCCAAGGACACGGAACTGCTTGGCACTTAATACGGAATGCCACTGCGAAGGGCAATAACTCATCAATCCCCAACTTTGTGAGGAAAGATGAGATCACAGAATAACAAATTGAGGGAAGGAGGGAAGATAACCCACTGCCAAAATGCCAGGGAGCTGATCACAAAAAAAAAGTCAGAGGAACAATTTGCCTACGGCGCCTCTCCCTAGCAGATAATGAAGGAGAATTTTCATTTGATTAAATTTACCATGTCTGTTCATGCCAAAGACAAATAAAGGTTTGTTCTCAGTTTATATAGCATGTTTCCCTAAAAGACAGAGATTGGATCTGGTGAAAACTGTGAAAGTGTGAATGCTGTGAATGCTCCTTTTCTCAGTAAACAATGGAACGTGCCTGGGAGAAAGGGCTACAAGCTGCAGGGCTTGGCAAAATAGTCATAGCAGCGGGGTGGTGGTTCAAGGAGAGAGAGACACACAATATATTATGTGAGCAGATAATCAGGCCTCAGGATGATGTAAGATAATAAAAACCAAAAAACAGCACTATGAGCTAGGAGACGCTGCAGTTTGCTGATACAAAGTTAGTTCTGACTAGAAGCAAGGACAGCATGCAGACAGGAATTGCTTATGAAATTTCTTATCTCAGTTCTGTTTTACCTTGTCTTTTGGATTCTTTCCTGTTGCAAAACTTGACTACTCAAGTATAACTTGGCTTTTCTGACTGTGAAAGCCATTTGCTCTTCTTTGAGTAGCTCACTGGAAGAAACAGATCTAGGCAGATATGTTTCAATATTTGTTAAGTGGGGATTCCCATCGCAGTCACAGACATTGAACCCCAGAAGCATCAGGGATCATTACTGGCAGTGCTTCTCACAAGCAGGGTTGTGGGAAAGTCAAATTAAAAGCAATCAAAGAAACACACTGCAAACAATACTTGCTTCTCTCCCTTTCATTCAAGTCAAATCTACTGTTTCCCCAACTTTGATATGTTTCCAAAGCCTTTTAGACCCAGGAGCACCAGGCTATTTTCTGCCAAATCAGCCTCATTATTGCAGAAATGGTTGAAGTCTTTATGCAATAATAATCACTCAAACTTTATTGTTCAAACCATTAAGAAGAGAAATAAATGCACATAAAAAAGGCATGATGACCATTCACAAGACATGAATTTTTCTCTCTTGAATGAAATGAACAGTTTATAATTCAAGTAAGGTGAATACTAATAAATTTTAAAAGCCTCTCCTCGTGAGTGCTATAAATCTTACGTATCATAAATAGCAATTAGATATTTCATATGCAATGTGGAAATTAGATATTTCATATGCAATGTGGAAAAAAATAATATTTTCATTCTAATATTGTGAATTATGTTCAAATTGATTTAAAGTCATGTGATATAAATTACATAGGACATGATGAGAAAGAATTTCTAAACCAGATACACATAATGGTTACAGTAGAAAGCAACAGAAGCTGTTGACAAACCTACACCTATTTCTAATGAAGAAAGAATTGTTTCACTGCTGTACTGGTAGCCTGCCAATAGCAATGGTGAATGAGTTCCTTGATTCGAGTTTTGTCACTTTTTACATTCTCATTGTCTCCCTCATCCCCCTCGAGGTGAGTGAGCAAGCAGCTGGGTGATTTTTGGATACCTACTGGGGTTAACCCACAACAGTCCTTTTTTCATCCCCTTGTACTCTGGTCTGATGAGGCTGCACCTCAAGTACTGTATTCAGTTCTGGGCCCCTCACTACAAGAAGGACATCGAGGCCCTGGAGCATGTCCAGAAAAGGGCTATGAAGCTGGTGAAGGGCCTGGAACACAAGTCCTGTGAGGAGCGGCTGAGGGAACTGGGGGTGTTTGGTCTGGAGAAGAGGAGGCTCAGGGGAGACCTCATTGCTCTCTACAGGTACCTAAATGGAAGGTGTGGGCAGCTGGAGGTTGGCCTCTTCTCACAGGTAACTAGTGATACGACTAGAGGGAATGGCCTCAAGTTGCGCCAGGGGAGGTTTCGGTTGGAAATGAGGAGAAATTTCTTCTCAGAAAGAGCAGTCAGGCATTGGGACGGGTTGCCCAGGGAGGTGGTGGAGTCACCGTTCCTGCAGGTGTTCAAGGAAAGGTTGGACCTGACACTTAGTGACATGGTTTAGAGGGTGACATTGTTAGTAGGGTGATGGTTGGACGAGATGGTCTTGAAGCTCTTTTCCAACCTTAATGTTTCTATGATTCTGTATTTACAATCGGATAACTTACACCTTTTTTCCTAAAGTGAATCCCTCTTGTTTTCACTTCCTATCAGCAGCATTTGTGATTTTTTATTATTTTTTGTTTGTTTAACTGTAAAGCTTCCATTAGCAAACTTTAGTTCCTGATTTAGGTACTCTCCATTTGTGATCCCATAATCTCCTCCTGGTTAACCTCATCAGATTTTGCTCCCAGAATCTCTCACTACAATTGAAACTGAAGGGTAATTTAAGTTGGCTGAAAGTAATTACTTGAGTTAGTCAGAACCTAGTGCTAACAAGCCACTTTGTATAGAAAGTCCTGTGACATCATTAATGACCACAAGCCCTCCAGGCCTCTCAATTTTTACTTTAAAGAGAGCTTTGAGTGGAGCAGTATCTCTGTGAACTATGCTGAAAAACAGGTGATGAAAATACTCTCTAATTTTGTGATAAAAATTATCTTTATTTGCTTTACTTTTAACTTTTCCAGGAGCACTTGGCTGATTTTACTTTCTCTTTAGCTTGTGAAGCTTCTAGTTGTGTAGCTGGGTGCATGTTAAAGAATACAGTTGAACTAGATGATGACAAAATCAATACTATATTCCTAACGTTGAAATTAATATGAAATTAATATTGCATTTATAGCTTTGCACTTATACTTTATCACAGCACCGCAATCAGAACAGCTCCTCACACTAACTGAGGTATGAAATAAAGATGTTAAAATCTGTCTTTGACTGTATTAGTGAACATTTTACTTTTTCAATCTTTTGCTTTGTTTCGGTTTTGCAGCTCTTTCATCTTCCTCTTACTGACTATCAAATGTGTGTATAGCTATATAACCCACACTAATTACTTAACACTACATAGGAAATCTAGTAATTCATTCAGCTTTTGTTAGATATTACTAGTGGGGTTCTTGAAAATATGCAGATATAATCTACTGACTCTTTCACACTCCTTACACATTCTGTGTTAAATAAATTGTATGTGTTGCCTATACATATAAATGTATTTTGCATTTGGTTATGTCTGCCATTTAAGTAATAATAGACTGCAGATAGAAGTGTCTCCGGAATTTCCCGTCAGCTATCATAATAGTTCATGACTTGATAAATCTCTTGATCAACAGTTGTAATCCCTATGGGATTATTATTCTCCCCATTTTGACCACATTAAGTCTATGTTAATGCTGGATTCTATAGGTAGATGTAAACATAAGCTTAGAAGTCCTCGTGAAGTGAAACTGCCACAAGTGTGTGCCATGGAGAAAAACAAGCTGCAAATTTCTGTTATCTGTCTCTCATTCACTCCCCATCCCACCCTCCCCAAGAAAAAGTATGTTTAAAATCGCAACCTCAAATGCAGAACAGCACAGGCCAAAAGGAAACACTTCAAAGGTGAACTGAATAGCAGCCAGTAGTGGCAGATGTTTCGTAAAGTTTTAGACATCTTAAACTATAGTCCTTCCACTTGCTGGAAAACCTTGAGTGATAGTTTTGATGGTATTCATACTTACCTTCTTTTGAAGGGGCTGGGATTTCCAAGTACAAAGCTGAAGTCTTTACTAAGCATTCTGTGTGAGCAACACCTTCAAGAAGATACGTAGTATACGTAATGTGCTTTTTGACTTTGCAAAACATGTAATATACTACTACCCAATGGATGAGATCCTGTTCTGGTTCTGGTCAGAGAGGAATGTAACTTGGCTTGTGTTCACTGCCTGTGATGAAGCAGTGCAGAAGACAGAAACATAAGGTTCCCAATTTAGAAGAGTGAGATAATCTATCACAATAAAGTAGGTTATGTGTGTGTATTCCCCATTTAGAGAGTCTATGGGAGACTTTTCCTGAATGCCTATTTCTGTGCAACTTGATCAAAATTCATAGAGAATCTAGATCAAATCCTTCATTTCCAAGAACTAGTTTAGGTGAGTTATAATAAATAACAGATGCACTGGCTTTAAAAAATTCTGAACGCTTATAGGAAGAGATATTTTGGCACTGTACTGTCATAGATTTTCTGGGTGAAAACTGCAGGATATGTTCTATTTTATAAACCAGTTAATTAAGACAATGTCTATTCCATAGATGACAGCTGCCATTTAAAATTAACTGGAAAAATAAACACTAAATAATCTTTAAATAGTCTCAAACATTCAGGATTCAGAATTGTCTCTTTTTTTAACTTGTCTAGGTAAATCATATACTCTCACTCCACAAAATATTAAGACACTTAAAAATATAAAATAAAAGCCATCAGCTGTAACCCGTTCTCTGTAATCTGTGCTGTAAGCTTCCTCCCACCACAGGCTGTTTAGCATCCAGCATATCGTGAATCCATAGCTCAGGATAGGCCCAGTCCTGCAGAGATGCCTAACTTCTAGTGAGATTGCTGAGAAAGAGCTGTGAGGAAGTCCGTAAAGGGATCAGAAAGGTAATAATTACTGGCAGAGATGGGACTGTTGAGACAGAAGCAAGGATTCAAGGGAGAAAACATCAGCATACAAAGATTCAAATGGGGTAAAAATAAAAAAATAAAAAATGAAGACCGGTCAGTTGAGTTAGGATAGTCAGGAAGAGCTGACCAGATGATCAGGTTAAACCATCAGTGCCATCAGTATCAACTGACCTTGTGGAAGGCAACTTGGCAGCACTGGCTGCTTGTCCCAGAGAGCTGTGTGGGGAGGCCAGCCTTTCCTCTCCTGACTAATGGGACAGCCTGTAGGGGCAGCAAAGACCCTTCAGGTACCTTAGAAAGAATTACGATGCTAATTCTTATTCTAATAGCTCATTATATACTGTCTAGATTTTGTGTGTCAGCCAGTAAATAATTACTTTTCTATTACTATTTTATATTGTGTTTCACTTTGAGCCTGTTGGAAGTGGCCTGAACAAATGAAGCCCAAAAGTGAGGTGCAACGGAACGTCACATCCAGGTTACCTAATTTACTGAAAGCAGGGGAAAGACATTTTTTTTTCTTTGCCTACACCTTAAATTTTAAAGAAGTTTCTACTCCAAGTTTCACTTTCAGTGTAAAATACGCCCTTGTGGAAGCTGTTACAAATGTCAACACATTAAGAAGCGTGAATTTATGGTGGCATTGAATTTTAATGGCACTATAAATGTCTATAGTAATGGTGATATATCTATAGCAATAAATTGCTAGGGAGAAATATAAAAATAAATGTAAGATAAAATATTGTGTATAAAATGTTTTTACATACTCTTTAACGATTAAAAATCATAGAAAAGTAGAGGTTATAAATCACTGAAAATTGCTATTACATTTTACATGCTGTTTTCCCCATATAACATACAAATACGATTCCTTGGTCAGAAATTGCATTAACCTTAATGAGGACAATCCAGGTGTGTTTTTTTGTTGTTGTTGACTTGAAAAAAACTAATTGACCTTAAGGACACCATGGAAATACTGATATGAATGACCCTCATCACTGAAACCATGCCTGCTGTGAAAGAAACTTTTATAAATGGTTGGTAATGCTTCCTCCCCTCCCACCCCCCAAACAGCTCCCCGTTATCTCATATCATTTTGGCTGAAAAGACATGTTCACAGGGTAAAGGTATTTTCAGAAAATGGTAAAAGGAAAACTTAAAAAACAAGGAATTCATAGAAATGCAGAAGAATATACAGCATTTTCTCTGTGTACATCAAAAGTAGTGCTTGATATAATGAATGATCAATCTACACTTCCATTAATTCATTGACTTAAAAACCTTTATGTCCTTCTTTTATTTTCTTAAAATGGAGGCAGCTGAAAATTATGAGATGGTTCCTTGACAGTCACTGATGTTGACATCAATAAAACCTACCAGTCCGGGACTATTAATGGAAAAATAAGAAACAAATAGAACTTGTTCAGAGATGAATATTAGTTAGGCAAAGCAAACAAGAATCCCAATAAACACGCTAGGCTGGGACAGGGGGGTGGACAGTAGAAGATTATCCTAAGAATTCACAGAAGCCCCTGAGATATGGAAAATGACCTGGAAGATTAAACAATGACGCTGTACTTTATGTGCATGCAGAATTTTGATGACTGGATGAAACTGAGTCCATATATTACATTCATCTCAGACAAGGGGAGATGAAGTAGGAAGAAGCTATAGATATTGGGATATCAGAATAGTTCCAACAGGGCAAACCGGAAACCATCATGTTTATACACCGTCGGCATGTATACACAAGACAGTGGCTGATAAAAGCAGCAAAGACAAAAAGATTATGCATACATCTAATGGAACAAAAGATGCTCTAAGGGACTTTCTGAAAACCTACTTGCAAGCCGTTGGTCTGATGTTGGTCTGATCTCTGCTTCTGGGTATCCCAGCTGTAGCTCCAACCATGCAGCTGTGAATGTGTATCTGCATGTGCTCTGTCTGCAGGAATAGGTAAAAGTATCGTGTGAGCTGATATCTGCTATTAATAATTACAGCTTAAAGCCATTAACAGTCTAATCAGTAAAAGGTGTCTAAAAACCTCAGCTATGATTTGGGGCTCCTCCTGACTCAATCCACTGTCAGGAAAAAAGGAAGTTGAAGCAACACAGCACAGCAGGGTGTCTGCCTAGTCTCAGAGTGAGTGGGCACAGGGCCCTGAAAAATATTTTCATAACTGCTAGCTCACTTTCACAGAGCAAATCGTTATTCAAAAGTGTTGAGAACTGATTTAATTTCATTCTTAAAGAAATAAGGACAGCAGAATTTAAGCAATGCTAAGTGCGTGGGGATTTTTTGTTTGTTTTGTTGTTCTTTTTTGTTTGTTTGTGTTTAAATCCAGCTTTCTTGTTTCTACCTCCAAAAAAAGGGCTCATTGAGACACAGACTTGCAAACAGCTTATTAGAGGGACAGTCTCACCCAGGAGATCCTGGCTGTCCTAAGATGCATAAAGGTACCAATTACACATGCCTGGAGAAAATAAAAATGAGGTTCAAAGAAAAAGTGTAGGAATGAGCAGGCTTAAGCTTTCTAACAAATCAAACTTTTCTAATTGTCCATTAAAAGCAAGTTGGGGGCTTATTGAAAAATGTCTGTAATATCGAGTACAAATTACTGTTATTTACACTGCATATTCTTAGTTTCTACACTGACATTTGGTATCACATTCTTTCTGAAACCTGATTACATTAGAAAGCATACAGTACATGTAAAACTACATACTTATTTTCCACATCAACCATAATCCCTTTGCCTCTTGTGCCTCTTATTTCTTTTCCATCTTCTGCTGGAAAAGGAACACAATCGTATCACTTCAAGACTCATGCAACAAAGGCGTGTATTTGGTAAACTTTCTGCACTGTGCATTCCATTGTCTTGCATATTATCACTGGTGCTCAGAATATGAATATCTACATTACACACAGTCTCTGGGGAAGAGGTGAAGTGGAAAACAAGCAAGAAAGGTCACCACTTGCCTGCTTTGCTTTTTGCTACTCAGCTTTCAGCAGACTGGCATGGCTTCCCTGCTTCCATGAGACACGTTTAAACTCACCATGGGATGTATTCATTATGTAAGAATACAGCTTACAGAGTTACAGAGTCATTTATTTACAATATGGTGCCAAACACCTTTTTTTTTTTTTTTTTTTTTTTTCTCCTCACCCTATTTATCTCTAGCTTTGACCATTACTTAAATGTCTTATTTAGTTTCCACTGCATGGGCTCTCTTGTCTTTAAAAAATGTGAACAAAGAAAGACACATTTTTCTAACAGATACTGAAGTTTTAACACTAACACCCCAATAAAAAGCAATTTTGTTTGCTACAATTAAAAAAAAAAATCAAATATTTCTGTCCATTCTGCTCTTTATTGTAATTTATTTTTACATGACAAGGATACCACTTATTAATAACTTAGATTTCATTTTATCAGTATTAGATCAATACGTATTCTTATTAAAGAGAAACAAATATCTGGGAATATAGAATATTCCATTAACACACTGCAGATAAGATATATAAATTCCATTACTAAAATTGCATCATTTCCATGCTGAGACATGAACTTTCTAACGAAGTTATCACATAAGTGTTTCAAATGTAATAGCTTCTCCTTAATGTTGATTCTTCCTTCATACATAAGAATCCCACACCAAGACTGCAAGCACTTTCAAAAGCCTCTCTCTGTGCTTGCAGAAAGCTCATGCAAATATAAAAGTGTTACACTACAGTCATGCTCTTCCTGTTCTTTCCACAAGAAGCAGATGTAAGAGAGAACATGATGGTAATATGGAATTACTATTTTTTGTTTGTTTGTTTGAGTTCTCTTCCTGACTGTGCTAGGTCTGGATTCTCAGAAGTTTTTAGCCAACCTAATCCCTTGAATTTAGTGTCAACCACACTTCCATTGGATTTCCTTTCTTTGACATATTGCTATTCCCAAACATACGTACTTTACATAGAGACAAAAAGGGGTTAGCCAAGGAAGATGAAATGATCCAAGGGAGGGAAGTAAAAATGATCTATATCAATGTAATGGACAAGGCATAAGCTGCTATCGTTATATTGTCAAAACAAGTTTAGTATAACATGAAAAATTGATTTTTTTTTCTTAAAAAAAAAAAAAAAGCCTTTCTACCAGATGCAGTCACTTGGGAGTGCTGAAAATCTTGCTATCCATGATAGCAAATGAACAAACAAGAACAAACAGATAAAAAAAAAAAAAAAAAGGAAAGGAGAGAAATGGCGAGACGTGAAAATCTATCCGAAGTACAATTAATTTTTGCCATAAATAACAACAGATGGAACCTGTGGCTTTACCCAAAAGAAATGAGATCACAGGCAAAAGAATATCAATACTACTGTCAAATGAGTAAGCACGGAGTTTTCCTGAAATTCTAAGCCCTGAAATTGATGCCATCTATGCCTGTGTGTGTCACACGGAAGCAGTCAGTTTAGGCATTTACAGTGATGTACCTGAACCACAATGTAAAACATGTCGATGTAAAATGTGCTAAAGTTTCTGACAGACTTTATAGATAAACGGGATAGTCAAATAGTGGGACATGGCCTGTATTAAGTAACGAACTTTACTCTCAAAAAAAGGGAAAAAGGATTTTAGACATGTTTTATGGTTAAGATCTCAATTGCTTAGACCATCATCACAGAGTATTTGGAGCTATACATTCTAGACAGAGAACGTATAGGGGACATTTTTGATTTTTTGTTTTATCTGTTGTTGCATGTCATTATGATTTTTGTTACTGTTGGCTGTGTTGTTATGGCTGAACACAGACTTACAGCCACGTACAGAGGCTGATTGAAGAGGTATCCATAAAAAAGAGTTCACCTACAAGAATCCACAAGGTTTTCAGTTTGGGAAACATTTCCAGATAAAACTTTCCCTTTCACTCTGATTAATAAAAGGAAATGTCTTTCTCATCACTTATGCTGCAGACTGAAAATTGATTATCCATAAAGTGACCCATCTGATGGCAGCTATTACAATGTCTCTGGTACTCACATAGCAGAAGATTTCTACAGATGCTTTCCCTAAGATCTGCGTTTATAGAACACCATCTGGTGCTTCGCACAGATCAAGTTTTGCTATTACTGACATAGCACAAGCTCTTGTTTCCCTAAATATAGAAATGTTAGAATTACCCACAGTTACTCATCTATTACACTGAGCTAAATAGTGCTCCCACTGATTTGTGATTTTTTGTTATTGTTTTCTTAAAATGTATTCACAGTATAAATTTCATCATTTCAAGAAACTATTTGATGATAGCTATACATAGATACTTTTGGACTGCTGCTTTCAGCAGTCTCTGAAATAGAAATTCCTAAGTGGCAGTTTGAGAATCAAATTTTTGGAAGAGCACATGACCAAAGCACGTGACCTTAATGAATACTATTTGCAGTTTTTGCACAAACTAGAATGCCCTCTTGGTCAGAAGAAGTCACAGAGACACCAAAACATCAAACTGGAGACGATTTGCCGTGCTCCTTTCTGCAATGTAAGCATCTTGGGCCCAGTGCTCTCAGTTCTGCACTTTTCCTCAGAAAATAATTAAAAAGAAAACATACACAAAACCATTTCCTAAACCTCTCATTAATATCCCTCAGACATTCTGTGCCATGTAGTGCAGCAGTCAGAAGCATTGTATTATCAAAGCTGATACAGGCTGAAGAAGACAACATACTCTGCTGATACAAGCCGTGAGATTTCTGTCAGCCTGGGGATAGGTAGTGTAGTCAGGGTATTTAGCTGCAGCTAATCCAGATACAGAAGAAATGAATGAAGAGAGAAACTTGGAGAAACTGTAAGACAAGCTGTAAGAGGTGCAACTAAAGTAAAAATAGCACAGAAGAAAATGAACAAATGCTCCACTTTCAAAAGAGAAACCACTATAACCATCACTCCGAGTCCTGACAGGCACCACACGTACTCGAGCACTGACACGCCACGTGCTAACTCCCTGAGGAGGCGACAGGAGTGGAAGTACAATTTAGCACTGAAATGCAAATGCACAAGGGAAAACCCGGACACATTCATGTGGGGATAATCTATGAAATGGAAAACCTGGAAAGGACAGAGGACTTCAGCTATCAAAATGCAATCCAGAGGCTTGGAAAGGAGATCAAGGGCAACAAAATACCTCCTCACCCTTAAGCAGCACGGGCACAGAGGCTGCAACACTGCTAGGTCAGAGGCCATGGCTTTCAGTCACAAAGACCCCTCTCCACTTTTATGAAAGGATTAAGGGTAAAGGGTAAAAGCTTCAGACTCAGTTTATGGCTTTGTTTTGGATGCTGTTGGAGATACATACCACAATCACACTTGTCAGCCTCAGTGTACTGACATGAAATACAGGTTAGCACTTTACAATGAGTCAGATAACCTTTTTATTATGCCCAAGATACTCTAAATGATTTTCTTTACCACCATGAAACTTTTTGCAATGTTCTTCCTGGTTGAAAGCAGCTAAGCTCAAAGAGCTTCCAACAGGTTTCTCAAGTTGTTCTTTTCTCCTTTGTGTCATGATCAAAACCTGGGAGTTGGCTAACTATATACCTATGAGCAAAGTCAATGCTTAATAACAGTGTTATTATCACAGTGTACAAACCACCCGGGATTATTTGTGATGGCAGTTCAGTGAATTTTAGTCTGATTAGTGATTCATTTACAGCAAAGAAATGTTTTTTGAAATTACTCATAGCTGAATACTATTATTCCTATTTTATTCTTTAAAAGTATTCTAAGTGAATTTAGTCTGATGTACTAAAGAATACATTACTGCCACAGTACAATGATCTGCTTTAGATTTTTTTTTCAACATTGATTTTAAAAAGTCAATTTATGTATTCTCTTTAGCCTGGTAAAGGCTTCTCTTCGGCTCTAAAATAACAATCTGTAGCTACATGGTAAATAAGATTCAAATTTTGTCTGGCATTTTAGCGCTAGGACTAACATAGCATGAATGTTACCATCAGGATGTGACTGGGGGTGGACTGATGGACCCAGGCCATGTGCCCATGAAGCTCAGGGAATGATGCAGGGTGCGACTGACTGCAGCCATTGCAAAAAATCTTTGCCTCAACACAAAGGTGGCAAGAGGGTGGCCTTTGTTTTAGGTAAGCCTGTATGTCAGTTGAGTGAGTCAGCTGAGTAAATTAACTGGTGGTGTAAATGTTTTGACCTGAGTTCATTACGAGTGTGAATGTCTTCCAGAGTTAACCAGACCCGCATGCAAGAGCAAATACATGCCTCAGCCCAACACGGAGTATAAAAACTGAACAACTAGCTACAGAATTTTGAAGAGAGCAACAGAATTGAACAGGCTTAACCATCTGCTCCTCCCTGGCAATTGGTCTTGTCTGTGATTGTGATGATGAGCAAACAGAACAGGAATGGGAATCACATTTATATTTGCAAATGCTAGTTTGTGCTTGTATAGTGGTTTCCGTACCTTGCTGTATTACTTTTCTAAATCAAAACACTGCATAGTATAAAATATCTTCCAAAAAGTAAATTTGGTATTAAACATGACACCCTCCACATGTGGAATATCTAAAAGAACCCGGTCTGAATGCATAGAATGCGGTCCCAGAGTACCACAATTACCTTGTTAACCTTTACCTGCAAGAACAACCTGAGCACTCACTCAAGAAGAAACAGCTAAGGGACTAACAGCTTCAAAACCACACAAGTAAGGAAAGGTTATATTGTACCAGCCTCTGGCCAACCTAGATACTCACAAGGGCCTACCATGACATTTTGCCTGAAAAAAAACTAATTTCAGCTATGTTTTGAGATGGTTAAAAGCCACACTTATTACAGTGGAAAAGGAGATTAATTACAGCTCCGTGACTTCTAATAAGTGCTCAGTTTTAGCAGTATTACCTTTGCTCTCCCACTCCCTCAGTATTCCTCAGAAGTTAGCATAAAGTCCTATATCCATTTTTGGGGGTTTCCACCTTGATAATAATAATAATAATAATAATAATAATTTAAGAAAGTTCTGTGTGTGTGTGTTAAGACAATTTGAAAAGAAAACCTTTAATATAGGATATATGAAAAAAGTAAAAAACGGAGTCATAGTACTTAGATTAATGAAATAAAGGTTACACATGGGTTCCTTTTTTATTTTAATAAACGTCCTGCAGTAGGTCCTTATATTTCAGCTGAAATTGCAGCCCACCTGTGTCTGGCACTGCATATTTTATGGGATCCAGATAGACATGAACGATAATAGATTTTCTGATTCCTAAACAAGTTATCTCCTTTCTGGACAACAGCATTTGCTGGAGTTTCTAGTACCATCACCTAACAATTATTTCTGCACTAAAGTTAAGAATCACGCAAGCCACAAAAGAGGAAGGAGTAAATAGAAATATACAATCAAAAACAAACACCTAAATGAGGGAATGTGCTAATATGTTTTAAAGGAAGACAAGGAAGTAGAAAAATCCGGTGATTAAAAAGAATAGTGTGAGAAGTATGACTGGAAAAAACACACTGGTATTACTTAAAACATTTACAGCTGCCTGGAGGAATCAAAAAGTTAGAGATGACCCCAGTGGGACATAATGAATTTTTTTTATTATTATTTTTTGAAATCTGGAGATGCTTGTGGCAGGTCTGCAACACTGCACCCGGACTCACTGAACTATACTGTATAGTAAAACTGATAAAAACAAAACAAAACAGAACAAAACAAAAAAAAAAAAAAAAAAAAAAAAAGAAAAAAAAAAGAAATTAAAATGCAATTAAAATAAAGTCTAAGATCTACAGGTTTTAGTTATCATTTCACACCAATTTACCAGTATACTAAAATGTCTGTAATTATTATATACATGCATCTCAAATTTCCCCATTGCAATACATACAGCAGGGTGTTACACAGCCCAGTCCTAATTTAACTTGAAGAGTCTCCAAACCTACTCAGGTGTTTATATACCCTATGATGTCCAGGAGTGATGTGAATGAGGGCACACAGAACCCCTCTCTTAAACGTCCATTTCCAAAAGAACAAGCCATCCAACCCCATGTCCCACCTCTGACATTTTCTGATAACTAGTTCCAAAGTAAAACATTTCAGTGGGCTTTTACTAGTTAAGCCTAATTAAATGTTTCCTTTTTTCCCTTTATCAGGGATAAATTAATAACTTGATTCTTAAGAGTTATTAAAATTTTTGAAGGTCTCGGTCATTCACACGTTGACATTAAAATCTGGTAATTCTGGCAGCTGCATGAAGCTGGACAAACAGCACTCCCCCAAGCAAAGCTACAAGGAAGAGCTGTCAGTCCTTTGCTGACATTATCAACCTCAAGAGCTGACCTAGCACCTGCTAGTACATTTTATCACATCCTTTCCACTTTTCTGGTGATTCCCTGAGTTACCTAGTGTCTGTGCAAAGCCCATTGTCATAATGAACTGCAAGACTGATGCATTCCTTTCTGTAAAAACAAGGAGATAATTTATAAGCTACTGACTCATTTCAGTTACCTAAAAATTCCTTCTAGCAGTGTGATTGAATTATATATTCTAAAACCTCAAAACTCAGAGTAAATTCAGCTTTGTTTGGAATATGTTCCCATCAAAATAATTTCCCAGATGAAAGAACAGCAGATCCAAAATGTCTTTTTAAAGCACCTTTTCACTTTTACAAAAACAAAACACCAAGAAACCCACTAAACAAACAAAAGAAACAATTAGTGGATTCTACCAAAATGTATTTGCTGAATATCCAGTCCTGAATAGTATTTGCACTGCTTGTGGGTGGTTTTGTTTTTGTTTTTTTAAATATTGCTATAAGTGCTTCAGAAGGAATAAAGACTATGATTATCAAGATACAGAAACAAAAACTTGAGTGTATGTCAGCTGGAAAACACTGAAGTTTGTAATACAATTTAGATTGGTATCTTCATTTAATCATGTTTTATCATGTGACTGTTTATCTGAAAATTAGTGGGATATTGCTAGTATGATTAATTATCATAAAACCCATCAGCCCTGGAATGTTTCATTTTAAAGTGTGAGCATTTAAAGTTTTTTATTTCCTGCCACAAATAATAGCTTGGTATTCAGTAGTGAACTATGTATGACCCAGAACAGCTTCAAAGTCAAGCTACAGATGGTGCCCCTTGACTTGCTTACACAAGAGACGAAGTCTGAGGTTGGCTTGCATAAATTAGCAGCACTTTTAGGATCCCTCCCACCCAGGCTCCAATTTGTTTCCTGCAAATGTACCTGTATGATGTAAGTTATTGTAAAATTGTAGCCTTAAATACCAAGACACCAGTTTGCAGGCTTGTCTTTACAGACAGTGTACTTTTCTCAGTTTACAGAGTGCTACCGAAAAATAATCTGTCCGAAATTAGGCACCTTCACCCAGATTCCTAAACTGAAACTGAGTGAGCCACACTTTCTATTCTTTAAATTTACAGGTTTGTTTTTATAATCTATTCAGTTAAAAAAAAAAAAAAAAAAAAAAAGTAACTTTTCAAATTTTCTTTAAAATAAAATACTGGAATTTAAATTTTATGTATGCATCTTTCTCATTCTTGGCAGACTAGGCTGTCCCTACACACCTTTCTTCACTCGCAGTATTGCCCAAAATAAATGGTTGCTCTGTAAATAACAGTGATTATGAGAATAAAATAGCATTTTTTAACCAGTCCTCAGCAGTCAGAGCTGGCTTTGATCCTTTACACATTTAACTATCTTTTATTTTTTTGTCTCCAACTGACAGATTCTAAATTCAAGCACGGCAGCAAAACAAAATAGTTAAGATTTCCATCTAACAAAGCAGTGGATTCTTATGATTTTTCTGGCAATAATCTTCTTTGTTCAGATAGAAAGTAAAATTCATATCCACACAGCTTCTCTCAATGCTAGTCCTGTCCCTAGTGACACCTGAGCCTTTGAAAAGGCCTCCTCGCGTACTGCCCAGACAAAAAAATGATCACAACCAAGTCCTCCGGACAGCCTGCACTTTCCATCAGTAGACCCTAACATCACCTTACCTAATGTAACTCCTGGGTACAAGGGTTTGGTTGTATCCAGTAGGTGACAATGGAACAAAATAATCCATCATGGATATTGATCAGTTCTATTCTTACTCCAGCTATTGCACCTTCCTTTCCAGAGACGGATTTCCAGAGAAACGTGTCATCAAAAATTCAGAGGAATACTTCAGTCTGACATAAAGGAGATGATAGATACACAGGAATGAAAACACAAATGGAAGGATAAAGTAGAAGGAAAAAATAAAATAAAAAGTAGGAAGACAAGATACCAAAGCCCATCAGTCTTCCTACAAACAGCCTCATCTTGAGTAAGAATTATGACGAAGACTTCTGCAAGGTCATATCTTTGCCTAACATATTACCAAGAAATCCTTAAGGAACAGTCAATTTCCAATACTACCGCACTTTCCTTGATTGTTTCATCTTATTTGCCTACTTTGAAAGATAATATACAGATGAGACTAAAGCACAGGTGTGTCCTAACAGCCATGAGAAAACTGGGGAGCATGGAAAGTGTGTGTCTGAAAGAAAACAAAATGTGTTGTTGTAGCAGCCCTCTGATATAACAGGATTTCTAGATTCCAGACAGAAAACCAATACACCAAAACCACAAACTCTACTAGGATTTAAGAAATGAGAATAAGACTTAAATGGAATTTACATACTTAAACCTCGAGATGCAGACTTTTAACTTAAATTTAAAAGTCCTACCTAAAGAGAAAACCAGCCAACCAAACAAGCACACGAACAACAACAATAAAAGTCAACTAATCAACTAATAAACAAAAGAAAAAAAAATTATCTATTTTTTTTCTATGACTCTCCATGCCTGGAGAACAGTTCTGCTTTATTTTTTGTTTCTTAGTGCTAAAAAGATTGTAGTCTATCCCAAACCTAACTTATCGTGATCCACAATCTGCGTTTCCTATGTTATCTACTTTCTCAGAAGAGTGTTCACATGGATTTTCCAGCTTGCCATGGCCTAATCCTGGCAACTGTGATACCTGTTCTCAGTTTGAGCATCTCAACTAGACCACGCCACTTTATTATGCCAGGCCATTAAGCTGTCTGAAACCTAATCGAGACATAAGGTACTATAAAAGACAGAGTCAAAAGAGATTTTCAGTCTTCTCTGCAACCTAAAGGCATTCCTGGTGTTTCCACAGTCTCTCTTACAGCCTGTCATCCATGCATGCAGTCCTTCTCAGCAGGAACAGAAATATCGAGCCTCGTTATTCACATTATCAGAACTACGGAATAGAATTGATCATCCCCAGTTTTGATGCCTAGCTCCAGAAGACATGATCACCACAGCTTTGGAAAGAGGAATGTGCCTCCTGTTAACTAGATACTAAAATCAGTTCAGCAAAAAAGGGCTGTGATTCACAGCCATGTAAAATGCCAGGACCTGTCTCTCAGATTGCAGTGCTAACTTTTCTAAACAGGAACTGAATGCCCTGTGCTTCATAAAACGATGGCTTGAGTCTCTCCTTTAGGCAGCAGATGCATAAAAACACCTTCACTGGCTAATTTATTTTGCTCAAGCTTAGCCTCTTTGAGGCCTTTAGTCTACATGACCTTGCCCCGGTCACACACTACTTTTGCTCACAGCAAGAACTAAAGGCTGACACCATAGAAACCCAAATCTCAGGCTGAAACCATGGCAACAGGAGCATCTTTCTTCAGGCATACACGAGGTATGGAGCACAATTTCAAAATATTCAAATTGAAATAAATCGCTCTCAAGCATTTCAATTTTCTAACACGGATTCCTTCAAATTATTATAACCTAGATTCTCAAGATGGCCTCTGATTCCTATGAGAACTTCTCAGGGTAAATTCCTAAAAATAGTTGACCAGTTACCTTGATGCATCAAAGAAGAATGGGTAGTTTGAGAACTGTCTTCATATTCCTTCGAAACAGCAGTACACGAGGGTTTCCTTCAGTCCAGGTGTTCTTAAAAGCCTTTTCTGTGAGTTTCTCCCCTAATCCAGAAAGAATACAGAAAGTACTACCAGTCAGACAGCCTAACCAAAATGAAGAAAACATCAGAAGAAAAGGCTTTTTTCCACTGACCAGCTCCTTTCAGTTTCTTTAATCTTCAGGTTATTTTGTAGCAATAACAAGTACAAAATTTTCAGACAGAAATGTGATATTTTTCCTTTAAGTGACCAGTAATGCAGAAAAAAAAAAAAAAAAATGTAGCCTTACTCTTCAAGCTTTTCTATAGGCTGTATGGCAATTTGAATACATAGACCATTTATAAGAATTTAAGTGGTTTGTTAAATATTATGGAATAAACTTTTTTAATCAGCAGTTTTTTTTATATAGAATACAGTAAGAGTTTTCCATAACTTAATGCCAGATTGATTTTAATTGCCTGAGTTGCACTGAATTATTACAGAACAGCTTGCCAGTAGGGAATGTCTTTTCCTAATGATAGCTGGCATACACTTTTAAGTAAGAGAGCTTCTTTAAAATCTCTAATGTAACTGTCAGTATTTTATTATCCACATAAATGTCCATTATTTTTGTGATCCATTAATTTATTAACATCAAACTTCTGAGAAGTAGCAACACATGTTAATTACGCATTGCATAGTTTTGCTCTTAATCAGTTACAGCCTTTCATCTGAATGAATGTCCTTGGCTTCTTATATTGTTAGAAAGGGGAAACAGAAGCACAACACTTAATTTTATGCCATTCATTTAAAATGTACTTCTCCATTCTTTCTCTTATCTATTTGGTACTAAATAAGGAATTAAGGGTATCTCTAGATCAGCTGCCCTCATCCTTATGGGCGATTTCAGCTCCCCAGATACCAGCTGGGAATACCACGCAGCCAGCACAAAGAGGTCAAGGAAATTCCTCAGGCACATTGAAGTGAACTTCTTGGTACAGGTACTAAGGGAGCTGACCAAGAAAGGTGCCCTCCTAGACCAGAGAGGGTCTCATGGGTGATCACTGGCTGCCTTGGCCATGGTGATCATGAAGCAGTCGAGTTTAAAATCTATGGTGATGGGAGAAAAGCTGCCAGCAAATTTTCAACAAACCGTGGATATGCTCTAAAAACATTAATAAAATATACCTAGACTGTGACCTAGAGCTTCAGCAGTACATATCCAAATGACAGGTCAAGCTGCAGAAAAGCACTTATGCAGAGGAACTCATTGCTATGGATATCACAAAGGATTCTTCTCAGTTGAAATATGATTTTCAAAAATGTTTCTTCTGAGCTTTACACGATTATCCCTACTCCAAAAACTCATGCAATTTGACCATTTTTAACAGACCTGCCAGCACTATTCTAGTCAACAACAGGAAATTACTGGAACTGCTTTATTCACCTTGCACCACACACTCCTGTCTACACTGCACTCTGACTCCATCCACAGCATGTCCTGGGAAGCTTGTAACACTAGCCAGCATTCATGATGCCTTCTGCTAGGATCAAGATGCTGAAACAGTATACAAATACATTGTGACCTATATATACAGACCTATTAGTGGATAAAAACCTTCCCTCCCTCCAGTTTTGGAATGACATTGTGACATGCATTTGAGCTCTTTTAAGATCAAATTCACCTGCAGGTAAACAGGAAACAAAACTGATGAATCTCTGGCAAATAAAGTGTTTCAAGTAAAAATGAAAAGAAGTTGCATTTCTGACAGATAAGCTCTTTTGCTCAAGCTTTGAAGCTGCTATTATGGTTGGAAAAGCAGTTATACAAACAGCTCAGAAATTCACCTTGCTCTACTGCCCATCCAGTACCTTATTTCTCTGATGAATTCTCATTTCAATATAAACATATGCCCAGTAAAAATGGAACAGTGCAGGAATGGAAGACTTGACACAAGTTATTCAGTTCAAAATATATGAAACAATATTAAACCTGGACATAGGGTTTTTCAGGAGGGGGAAGGGAATGTCTACTTGACTAAATTTAAAACATATTTCATGTGAAATTTTGATTTTATAGAATATATCCTTGCTGATCCCTTTGCTACTTCCTTCTGTAGTAAACATGAACTGGTGGAAACATAAGGCTTATTTGAAATCCTAAAAAATAATTAAAGCTGAGACAGCCCAGAAAAAAAGAAGTTCAAAAGTGAAAGTGGTTCACTAGTGGTTCCTCTGTGCCTAAGGGGAGTTTTAATGAAAAGTCACGAGAGAATAATCCCCAAGAAACAAAAATGAGATGGCTGCTGTTAATTTGCCTAGGTCTCAAACAGATAAACAGTAAATATTCAACAACAAATATTGCTGTGATTTTGTTCATTTTAACACTTACTGGAAAAGCTGTTCCCTTGTCTTCTTCCTCCTGAGTGTTCCTTGGCAATACAACAGCCTTGTTTGCCCAAAAATGGGGCTGATTTTTGTTTATTTTTTATAGCATACATACACTGAGCGTTGAGTCCAGTATTACATATTTTCTCCAGACTGTCTGTTTCTTTGGAGCGAGGAAGGATTCCAGTTCACAGACCACAAGAATCTGTGGAAGAGCTCTGAAGTAATGCAGGTAAGGAAATCCCTTTTCCTAAGGCAGGCGAGGATTCCCACTTTTTGCTCTCTCCAAGTTCTACAATTGTCTTCATGAAAGGGATCCCCTACGTGGAATGACCAAGTTTTCTTGTCTGTTGGATAAAATGGACAGGCTTACACGGTCCGTGCTCCTGATCTAAGCCCTAAGCTTGCAGTCATAATACAGAATACAGGTTTAACAGTGAACATCTCTCTGCCCACCACCGATGTCAGTCTCAAGTGCAGAAATAAGTGTTATCCCTTCTGCTCTTAGCCTGCCAGAGCCCTGGTAGATGTTAGATCAAGGAACCTGGGATATAGCTTTCATTTTGAGAACATGTGGATACAGAATTACCAAAGCTACATTAATTTGCTGACCAGATGAGTGACTGACATGTATTTCATTTCTTTCATGCCAAGGGTAGATTTCATTGTAGGTGAAGAGTGACCAGTTATACTTGTTCCAAAGTCATCTTACCCCAAAGTCATCCCAACCAGACTGCCATCACAGAGAAAAATTGAGTAAAACCACCCCTTTTTCTTTTCAGATCAGTTTTTAGTGCCTTTTCTGCATTCATGACAAAGAAAATCATGTCTATTTTGGGTTTTCTTCTCATCATACAAGCAAGAAAAAATCTACTCCCATTTATCTACATCCACAGTCATTTTGAATTTTAACAGGAGGGCAACTACACTTATAATTAAGACATTTCCAGACAAAATGAGCAGAAAATCAGTTCTTCCTACAGTGAATGTTGAATTGTGCTATTATCCTACACTCAGCAGGTGCCAATTTTCTACAAAATCATGAAGTGTCATAATTATAAGCAGAATTACTTGTTAAAGCTTAAGAATGAGACAAATAGCAAATGGGAATGTTGATTATCCAACAAATGTAGGGAAAAAAAGTAAAAATACCTGTGTCTGATGAAACGAGTATATTATTTATGTTCTAAGGGGCAAGAAGTATTTCTTTAAAATGTAGTGGTTTCTTTAGAATTTCTAAAGACTATTATTTCAAGTGTTTCTTGAGTTACCTATTTAAGTGCTTTTCCCCTGAAATGTTTACGGATACTGTTATTAAATCTTGTGGCATTGAAAAACAAAGAGATGCTACATCCACTTACACTGCTTGATAGCTATGATTTGAAAAACCTGAGAGAAAAGTGAAGAGGCAGTGTCCAAACTTTTCTATTTATCTTGTAAGTTTTTTTTCTTACCATAGTACAATAAGACACCTTTCATTTGGAAGCCCTGATTCCAAAACCACCTGTGTGTGTGAAACTGGGATACTCAGCTGAAAATATTGAAAATAAGGTGAGTATGACCGAGCTAAAAGCCTTGCTTCTGCTTTTTTCATGCTGTAACCATTATCTGTCTCATGATTCTCCCACTATATATAGCATTGTATGTGCAGTCCCAGGCTCCACAATATAAAATTTATTTACCATAAGTGTGTCAGACACTGGAACAGGCTTCCTAGTGAGGCATTTGATGCCCCAATCCTGTTGGTGCTTGAGGCATTTGGATAATGCCGTTAGTAACGTACTTTAACTTTTGGTTAGCCCTGAAGTGTTCAGGCAGTTGGACTCAATCTTTGTAGGCCCCTTCCAACTGAACAGTTCTATTCTATTCTATTCTCATCTAAACTACAAGTTTCCTGAGACATGAGGGAGTAATTGTGAAGATAATCAGAAATAGAAATCTTTTTTTATTTCTTAATGACATTAGTAATGGTTTTATTACTATTCATTCAACAGCCAAAAGAAATGAGTAAGCACAAATTAGAAGTGGTATCGTCTGAGTCACCACTCCATGGACACAGAAAAATGCCACAGGCCTACAGCAGCTGAAGCCTGCAAGAATGCCCTACTGCCTAGCTCATTACAGTGCCCTACTCTGCACCTTTACCTTCCACAGCCAGGTCCAATGGAGCTCCATTTTACCATTTGTTTTGGTTGTTCCCACTATTCCTACCAGAAAGAAAGTACCCCATGTATTTCCATCTCAGCTGACTTCTGTCCAGACCACACTGTGTTGGTAAGACAGTGAAGACAGGCAAGATCCTGGTTTCTACTTGATTTTTTTGTAACCCTCAAATTCCATTGCATTTGGACCTACCCAGTTTCATTCCTTTTGTACTATTTATAGGTGATATTAATGTAGTCTATGTCCCTTTTTCTGAAAAAAAAAAAAAAAATCCCTAGAATTATTTAAAAAAAATCAGGTCCTAGAAAACAACACTCTTGCAAAAATCACACTGCATATAACTCTCTAATCCACTACTCTGCTTTGTGAAGCCAATGTACATTAGGCACTGACAACCTTCACACTGCTTAGCCCTGGTAATTATTTATCACCATCAGTTTAATGCAGGAGGTAGCACATTGTCACAGACCAAAATTTTACCCATGAAATGAAAATTTGACAGAATGACATTTTGGAAATTTTTTCTTCTATAGAGAAAATCTGTATAAAGACCACAAGTGTTGGAACTTGCAAAAGAAGAAAAAAAGGCAAATCATCTACAGGATTTTAACCACTTTCTGTCAAAGTAAACAGAAAGATAGTTACAGACATAAGTTTTAAGCCATATTGAAGCCTAATGCTATTTACACACGCACAAAAAAATGTCATAGTGGAGCAGATCAGCAGTTCACTCACCTACTTCTGCTGCAGACTGTCAGATGCTCTCAGAGAACTCTGCAAGAACAGCTTTTTGGATGGATACCCCCCTGTGTGCTTAATTATGGACTATCATGCCCACTGAGGAAGTCTTATTTCTAAACTCTAAAGAAAGAAAATGTTTAATCCTCTAGCGTGTTGCAAAAGAACTCAGACAAACATCATCACGAGCTGAAAAAACTTAGGTTAAAAGTCTTTGAAATAACATTTTAGCTCATTTTGTACAATCAAGCTCAGCAAAAATATCTGCAAGATTCAAGTGGAACAAGAGACTCTGTGTAATCAGAATATTTGTCAACATTTTAAATGGCTGACCATGCATTTAACATATGAAACCTCTAAAATCTACTTTTCCCGGTATGAGTGTTCCTGTAAACAAGACTTCTAGACAGTTCCCCTTTTAACCACAAATAAATACCTAAATGCTGGATAAGCAAGCACATCACAACACTGAACTGCTTGGGTATAAAAAAAATAAAAACTGGAAACACAGTGGATAAAAAAAGTTTCTGGAAATTACAGCCCATGGCAGGGGGTTTGAACTAGATGTCCTTTAAGGTCCCTCTCAACCCAAACCATTCTACAATTCTATAACTATTAAATAACTAAGACTGTTGTAACTATTAAACACTGACAAAGCTGCAGGTGAATTGCAACCAAGAAATCTGTAGAAGAGTGGTATGGGGGACAGGAAGCCCCTGGCAGGGTTTCTGGTAACTTACTAAGTATGGAAGGGAGTAGAAGAGAACTGGAGTAGCAGTTAATGTAATTGTGCTGAGGACAGAAAATTATTAAACCAAATTTAGAAGTGCATGGTTCAAAAGACCATGATAACAGGAGGCTGAATATATAGGAAAATGAGTTGATGATAGAAAACTTTACTTGAAATTTTTGAATGTTACCTTCCTTGAAAACATAATACCCACCTGTAGTTTGTGGCTGGAGGAGAGGAAAGCTAGGTTTTAGGGATTAAAAAAAAAAAATGAAGATACAGAAAATGATCCACTGCTCTGGGGAAAAAACACATATGTTGATGAAGTTATAGACTCCTCTTGCCCTATAAAGATATTACTGTATGTTTCTGTCTTTTATGTGGCAAGACAGCAAGATTTCCTGCTGGAGTACCACAGAAAACAGACTGCTGATTTTAATGGCTTGTGGCACACCCTCTGACTGTGAAATGAAGAATTCAGTAAATACCAGTAAAAGGTTTCAGTCAAAAACATTTTAGGAAAGATTTTGGATTATTGGATTTGTAACTTAACACAAGCCATTATACCCTTCATGTTAATGAAATCCTTATGCCATTCAATTTTGATCCATTTCAGAACCATCATGTATCAGAGTGGACAATGAGGAGAAAAGGCATAACCTCCAGCAGATGCCATTAACATCCAAGAGATGGCAGATGTTAACTTTTGCTTTCGTGTGAATATATATGTGATCTGCTGTTGCACTGCTTCTGTCCTTACCTTCACTAGTAAAGCTTACAGTGATCGTTTTGGCAGAGTTGTTACCTAATGACTTTCAAGTAAAATGAAAAACATATTTTGATGGAAATTGTAATGCCAAAGTCAAATATATACCAGCTAAGTGAAATTAACCTTCAAGTGATACTTGAATAACGGTAAACCAGAAGGGTATGTGAGAGATTAGATATATTGCAGTTTAATTATGTTACAATAATTCACCTCATTAATTTCCTAAGAAACAATAACCACAACAGTTAAATACTGTAATTAAAAAACACTATTTCAAACCTAATTTTAATTTTATGTGACTTTGCAATATTACCCAGTGCAAATATATAAAAGAAAAACAAAAGGTAGAGCAAATATCAAGTTCTCTGAAGAAGCCGTAAAAAACATCCTCATCCCTTTAACACGTGACAGTAGAGAAACAAGGTGAGCACTACTTTGATTTATTTCTGCCTCAGTCTGTGCCACAATGACCCCACTTCTGCAAATAACACTAGCAGGTAGCAGTTCACAGCTTCTGCTAGGTCACAAGTACTCTGGGGACATTTTTGGTCCTCTCCACTGTCAATATGCACGGTTAAAATAACACCTCCCTGGGAGGACCATCAGTTTGGACAACACTGTAGCTCAGGCATGGCAACATGATGTGCAATTGTTCTTTTACCCTTATGTTGGACTACACAAAACGTTTAAAATTACTTGCAAACATACATCTATATCTGTGTGTGCATTTGCCAAAGGCCTAACATTCCAGCAGGCTTCTTCTGCTACTCATAATGTTAGAGTTGCTATTGTAGGCAGCAGAAGATACTCAATTCAGAAGATCTCACCATGCATGTGGAGAACATTTCTCCATGCTGGCAATGCTGCTGCCTTGGTCAGATATAGCAAATACAAATTTATGTAGAACAAGAATTTGATATAAATTGAGCGCCTCAAAATGGTAAGTAAGCCTGACACCTTCAGCACTAAAGCTCAGATGGTATCAATATCAGAGGTGAGTTTGGCATGAGATCCCAGGAAAGCAGCTGTCTGCTGCATCAATACACGCTGAAGCATCAGTTTCTGGGGGCTCTTCTATCTGTTTGTGAGCTAAGCAGAATTAGCCTTTTTATTTACCAAACTCATAGTCTACGTTGATAACACTTGCAGGTATTTTCCACATGGATTAAGGCAGGTAACAGTTTACAGCTATAAAGAAAAACCTCATGTTAAAAAAATTCTATATAGATTATATCCTTCATTCAATTACAGTGCCAAATCTAGAGTAAAAGTTTTGTTTTGATTACTTTGATTTTAGATTTTTTATTTATTATGTGTGAGGTTTATTCCACAACATTGTGCAACTACACTCTGATTACTTAGCTGTGTTTTTTTGGTTGGTTGGTAGGTTGGTTTGGTTGATTTTGTAGAATTTATTTTCTTTCTGGCTCTCAAAGGATAAAATGAAATATCTTTTTAAAAATGGTGAGTAATAAATGAGAAGTTTGTGTTCTCATAGAACAAAACATAACAGAATTGAGAAAGCTATGTTCAAATATATAAATATTGCAGCAAGAATAAAACTCATCCATTTGTAACATTTTTCCATTAAAACAAAATAAGTACTGAAGTTCAAATGATGTATGACTATCTCCTTGAAGAAGATATTCTTTACATCTGATAAACCATAAATACTACAGAAGGTACCTCAGGCAGAACACGCACATTTGAGTGATCTTGGAAATATACAGTCTATATGAGGATGAGTTATGAAGGTGAACTAATTTAATATATCTGCTTGCCTGGTGGACACCCACAATTTGCAATTTAATCATCCACAAGTCATGGCGTGTTCATAATTGTATTAGACTTTGAAATAAGGCAATACTGGTTATGCTGAGACAAAATAAAACAGCCCACCTTTTCATGTTTATGGTAATTCATCAAGGAAATGGTAGTTACGCACAAGGTGAATTAAAGCATTAGAGCTGCACTGCATGAAGAGAAAATAGATTGCAGACAGATTTTTGAAACTACAACATACAGCAGCATTTGTATCATTATTGTCCCTTCAGATTTACACAAGGAAAATAACACCTGTACTTTCATTCTGTATGACTAGCAAGGGTGTTTTTTTCTGTAAGATATTCTTAAAAATCTCAACACTTCCAGAGTCAAAAAAATGAACCTCTACTTAAAAAACAGAGGCACAGGCATTAACCCTGTAATCCCAGACCCTCACAAAATAAGACTTATCAGAATTGTTGATATACATTAAATATTTTTTTAGAAACACTGAACTAGGTAGGCAAGGTTATTTCCATATTTTCATGGCTTAGACTCTCAACTGGAATAAAGCACAAGGATTTTCTCTCAGTAAACATTTAGTTACTCAGAGAAAAGAAACTGATGTCTCCTGGAAATATTGAGGGAGATCATACTACAATAATCCAGGCTAGCACACATTTTTTGGAAGTAACACACCCAGGTCCAAACCTCTGCTTTGAATGAAGAAGGCATGTAGACATGATCAGTCATCCTACTTCACATGAAGTAAAAACAGTTCTAGCAACAGGGACTGAAGGAGACCTTTCCTTCACACTACGGCTGATCATTCTGTGAACAGGATGCTTTGCTGTGAGTTGGGAGACATGCGACGCCTCAGGTACAAGAAAATATTGAAACTCTTGCACATCTCCAGATTTGAGCAGAGAGCAGAATACCTTTCGAGCTTTTTGTTTTGTCAATAAAATCTAGGAAGAAAATCTTATTTTGGGTTGATTTGAGCAAATTCTTTTTCATTTTTTTTTAGTGTTACCACGGATTCAAAAGGAAAAAGCAAGCAAACAAACAAAACAAAAAACAGAGCAATACATTAACTCATGTAACTCATGTCCATGTACGTTCATGGGGGAGGAAAAAGGGAAGAGGTAAACTGGAAAAGGAGCAAAGGAAGAACCTGCAGGACTGCAAGACATTGGCCTCATCATAAAAAATTCAAGCACGGCACTGCGGTCTGGTTTTATCAGCAGAGGAAAGCTCTCTGACCTTCTCAGCTCACAGTGCAGAACCAGGTCCTCACTAGCCCTGAAACCCCTGGGTGACAAAGGGTGGGTGGTGCTGAACAAAAGGCTGGGTTGCTCTCAGCAAGACACTGAAGGGAAAGAAAAGAGAGGACTCAGTTGATGGAATTCTCTCAGCGGAGGGGGGCAGGTTTACACTGGGTCTGAATTTCTGGTTTCTTTTGCAAGAGAGACAGGGAGTTCATACACATAAATGAATCTGAGCAAGGGAAATCTAGCAACTACCACTCTTAATGGTGTTTAGAAATATTTTCAAGTATGGATCAGTATGCACTGATCAAAAAAGAAGAACATGTAGCTGTGCAGCTCCTTAAGAGCAAGCAAATCTCCTTTACTTGGAAGCTAGTCAATGTATGGACTACAGTATTTCAGATGCTGCAATAGAAAGAAAAAAAATTTAAAAAAAAAAAAAAGAGGTGGTTAACATTGCTATTAACCCTGAAGTCTTCTTGCTCTGAGTATTATCACTGAAAGCTTTAGAAACACCACTGCATCATAAAGTTGTCTCATTCTTTACCAAAAGACAATCACATAGCAAGATCTCTAATAAAAAAAGAAAAGATTAATTGGAGAGCTGTCTTCAGAGACCAAATGTTCCAGACCTGACAGTTTTACAATGTAAGTAATTAGGGCAACATTATAAGTTATGTTATCAGAGCAAGCACCATGATCAGCAGTTGTTTATATTTCAGGGTCTGTTCACGAGTACAGTATACAGAAAGTAGAGCACTGAAGACAGAAGAAACAGATGTTGCCAGAATAGAGCTGACTTGTCAGCTGATTGTCATTCTCTCCCTAACAATGCCCTCAATGAATGCATCTTCATTAAAATAAATTTAATCATCAGTAAAATCAAGTAAACTGTTGCCTGTGAATGCAACCTGTAGAAGTAGCAAATAATGCACTTCTGCAGATGGCACATCAAGTCAACTTCTTTTGTAAAGTGAAGATTAAAGGTGAGCATAGCAGTTCAGGGGAAAAAAGCACAACCATTTGCACTAACCTCTGCTCATTTCTTCAGTTGCATATGACCTATATTTCTGCTAATGTTCTTAAGTGCTCATGGCCACTGTTGGGGGAATACTTGTGGCTCCTCTAGGCACACGGCTGGCTAACAATAGCTGGAAAGAAACAAGAGCCTAAATAACCAAAACTGAGGCAGCATTTGCCCCCAAGGTGGTAATGCTAAAGACCATGACCATTTGCCAGATAAAACAATAAGCAGGGAATTACTAAGAGGAAAAAGGAGTCAGCTTGAAAAAAAGTAGACAAGAGACATGGAGATCTGCAACAAAGAGAAGAAAGACAAGCGTGACACATCAGTCAGAGATGAGTTTGATATTTGCCAGCAGTCACTTCAACAGCATCACAGCCTCTGCCTGGCGAGAGGATGGGGTGTTGTACCCCACAACAAAGACTTCATGCAAAACAGGGCAAGTCTATGAAGTGGACTAGGAACTTTTGGGAATCAGTTATAGAATAGTATATAGAATAGTATAGCATAGAAAAGTAATTTGTAGGTACTTAACATTTTGCAAGTGTCAGGTATTGGGGTTATATTATTCCATAGTAACCTGTGGTATTACTGATTGGGCTTGAGTGCATAGCTCAGTGACTGCCTGTTAATTACATGTCAATAAATTGCTTCGATCATGATTGATTTAAAGAATTTGAACTGAGGTTTTTCTCTGTCGGTTTTTCATTAGATCTCAGTGTTACTTACTTAGCATTCTTTTTTCTTATGTCTGCACTTGTTTGAGACCCTAAGTGGTGCCATATGCTCAGAAAGTAGTTTCAGCTGAATTTAAACCTGATTTGAAATCAATTCTGTTTTTGGCTTTGTCAAATGAAAACTTGATAAACATCTAAAGGATGACAGATAATAACACATGGGATGTTTATCAGAAACAAAATTATAAATGGTAGGACAGTTTGTCTCCCAACTCAAAAACTGTCGCATGTCTGATCGTACATCAGACACAAAATTCTGCAAGCACATGTAGTGCTTTCCTACAGCAAAAGTAAGCACACGATCACAGATGAAAAGTAACAGTAAAAGTAAAGTTAACAAATGCAGGGTGCCCAACCTTCATGCCCCTGCAGCGAGGGGCAGGGGCACTTCCATAGAGGCACTAAGAAATTACCATTCCCTCTGTAGCTGCTTAGTGCATATGGTGGGAAAGGCAAGAGGTTGAACTTTCCTTTAACTTTGTCATCGCTCTCTCTCTAAAATCTCGTTACGTATCTGCTTTTACTCCTGATGTCCCATTGGCTTGATGGATTTTTATCTATTTAAACTTCTGATAAAATGTAAGAATCAAGAATCTAGAATGCAAGATCAGTACTTTAAAGAGAACATCCCCAAGCCTCTTGAAAACTGTTTTATATCTGATTCTCTTATTTCCATGACATAAAACAATGGTGAGAAATTACATTCAGAATGCTTGTCTTTCAACAGTAACACAGTAGTCTCACAGAGAAGAGTGTAAAACATTTTTACTACATTCTCACTTCCTGTGGGGGAAGAAGCAGTTCCTAATATCACAGACAGTATCAAATATTTAGTCTTCTATTCAGAATATCAGCTTTGGCCTCATTATTTCTCATATCTCAAAATATAACTGAAGAGTTATACGGGTAAAACCAAAAACCACGAAAAGAATCCCTTATGGGAAAACACAACTACCTGAAAAACAGCTAGTTTAAGTTGTTTTGGCAATTAACGCTCCAAAATGAAAACAGTACTGAACTTAGAAGTGAACTTTACACTTGATGAAAACTCCAGAGACAACTGAAACAATGCAAGTTTCAGTTATTAAAAGTTGTTCATTCTTGTAGAATATTCTAGTCAAAATGATGATATAAACAAACTCCTCAGGAAAATCCATCTTTAATGAATAAATTCTATGAAAACTACATTTTAAATCATCCTTCTGATATATGAATCTTTCTTTATGATTTTAAGAACAACCTCAGGAAGACACCAGGGAAATAAAAGGATATGATGTGTGTTGCAGGACTGAAATGGGAGCTAGCGGCTTCATGCTGAGCAGACACAAGATACAGGAATAGTTTGTTAACACACACACTGACAGTTTGGGTAAAGAGACAATGTTCAGCTTAAAGACAAGACTGGAGTGTTTATTTCAGATAAAAATCTGGATTAATTAAAACTTTTACCTACAACTTATATGAAAAAAAGCCATGACTGCATTTTTGAACTTCTGTTGTTCCCTGGGCTGTCCCACAGACATGAGTACAATGGTATGAGTTCATGTGAAGATGTGCACCATGAATTGCATGTGTTGGTGGTACGTACAGTGCTAAACAGGTCGGAAAGTACTGCACCAGCTTGCGTTGGGATACTTGGTGTCAGGCAGCACACAGCTTCCAAATGGCAGCAAACAACAAGCTTTCCCTTTACAGCATGGGAAAAAGGAGCAGTGCTGGCACAGCACAATCTTAACTTGCTCACGTCAGTGCAGCTGGGACTACTGCTCATGCGGGTCCCTGCCCACAACTGCTGCTCGCTCTGACCCACATGGAGCTAGAGGCTAATATCCACGTGTCTACAACATGATCAGCTTCCTATCAGCCCACTGTATGAGCTTGGAACACAGAATATCTTGAATTGGATGAAAAGGTATGGGTTTGGGCAGGGCAGATTTCATCTCAGCTTTCCGCATGATGAGAACATCTAAACTCTTTAACTTACATGTTCTTGCGGTAACTTCTAAGAAATGTTAACAGTCTGGTCTATGTCTACTGTAAGAGACTGATCTTTGACTAAAGCCACTGAGGAGGATACCCAAGTGGATAAATATATTTTTCTTCTTTTTTAATACTATCAATGTAAATTTTCTTTGCAAAATAGTGTAAAGTGACTTTGGTTCCTGAGCACCAGATCCTAAACTGCTGATTCAATCCTTGCAATACAGATGGAAAAATACAAAGGTAATATGCATCGTAACAACAAGCCAAGAAATACAGCCATGTTTCATAACTGAACTAGATGGTTAAAATAATTTAAACAAGGAAAAGTAAATAAAGGATCAATGATTTATCTCAAAGGAATATTGCTGTAACCACAGGTTAATTACAAGCACCAGCATTTATTAGCATGCAGAAAAGCTAGATCTGGTTTACTTCCAATGCAGCTCCAAGTGTAATAAGACAAGGAAATGGTACATGTGATAATAAATTATACACACAATTCCCTGTTTGTTTCATTAAACATCTTTACTCTGGAGGCACTGCATGCAGAGCTTCTTCCTGACAATAAAAAAGACCTCTGTGTAACTTACAGTTCCAGGGATGCATTGTGCCCCCAGAACTCATTCAGCTGAAAAAGTAAAAAGAATTTCAGTTTACAGAAGTTTTCTCAAAATGACTACAGAACTTGTCATATAACAATTTCCAAAACAAATTGTTATTTTTCTTTTATGTTCCCCTTGACATTTTTAGTTCTTTAGCTGTTTCTAAGTTTTGATTTTCACAAGAGTGGCAATGTTTTCTCTGATAAATAACAGAAGTTTTAAAAAAATCTCAGGCATCTGTGAACATATGAAAGGCCAATGTCATTAATTACATTGTGCTTATATGTATAGAAGAAAAATGAAATAACAGAAGGATGAAAACATTGTGAGGTGTTTTAAAAATATTGCTTCTTATATAACAGATAACTAACAAACTCATTTTTACCTCTGCTGGGTCTGGCTGGGATGGCGTTCCCTTTCCCTGCAGCAGCCCATCCAGTGCTGTGCTCTGCACTTGTAGCTAGAGCAGCACTGGTATCACACCAGTGTTGTGTCTGCTGCTGAGCAGTGCTGGCACCGCATCAGGACTCCCTCCAAGCCCCCCAGAGCCAGCAGGCTGGGGGTGGGCAAGTGATGGGGAGGGGACATTCCCATGGCAGCTGATCTAAACCAACCAAAGGGATGTTCCATGCCATGTGGGGTCACACTCAGCAATAAAAGTGGAAAAGTGGAAGGAGGGGAGGGAGGTTCTTGTTGTGAAAACTTCTGTCCTCCCAAACAACCGCCACGCACGTTGCATTGAGACCCTGCTTCCCAGGACGTGGCTGAACATCACTCGTTGATGGGAAGTAGGGAGTAGTAGTTACTATATGGTTACTATAAGGTTAAAATATAAATGATTATCCTCAAATATGCAAATCACTCACACAAATATATTGCAATGCCAGAAGTATAACAATGTGTAGAAACTGAATTGTCTTTGCATAAAAATTATGGCACGTGTCAACACAACGAGCACATTAATACCTTGAATATTTCCATTTGTGTTTTGTGGTCACACAAAGCTATTTTGCCTTTCCTCACTTTTGTGGAGGTTATTTACCCTTTCCTGTAATTGTAAAACTTCTCAGCATGTGTAGTGCATTCCACTCTTACGATTATTTTTAACTAGTTTTTCATATCCTGTTGAATCTAACTGCTTAACAGCTTCAACTGCACTTTTTGAACTTCCTTTCCTTATAAATACTGACTTTTTTTATTAATAGGATTTCCTATTTGATATGCCCTGAGTTGCAATGCCAGAAGGATTACTTAAATTGTTGAAATTTATTTCTGTCTTTGATCACGTAACTGAAGAGGCTTTACACAGGATTGCAAAAGGACATGCCACACAGAAAGTTTAGAAAAACAGCAGTTGCAGGGCAACAGGCTATAGGTTTTTGGACTATGGGTCTAAGTGCCATGGTTTCTAATATCACAGTTTCATATATTTATATTTAATTAGATACTCTAAGGGTCAAGGTCAAGCCATTCCTAGGTCTCTAAATCTCCAAGTAAGAACGAGGATGAATGACAAAACCTATGCCACCAGGTAATCAGATCCTCTGTCATGAATATTTTTGATTTTGGAGGAGGACTTTACTCCTTTTGCAGTAGGCACAGGAGGGAAAAAATGAGTATCAGGAGTGGTGGTCCCTGAAATACAAGAAGGAAAAGCATGAGGAACATATGATGCATGAAGAATAAATGATGCAGACATTCAGTAGCTGACAGGAAAAAAATTCAGACAGCCGACACCATCAGAAAGTCCAAGGGAACTGACTGTTCAAGTCTTTTAGAAAAGTTTGTTTATAACGCAATACGCAAATAACGCAATAACGCAAAAATGTCTCTCTAAGAACGTACTCATGTGTTGTCAGCAGGTTGTCAAAAAGCTGTCAGAAAGTCTCACCATATCAAAAGTTTGTTCAAGGACAGGCCTCGTGTTTCAGGCAAGCTCACATCACTTGAACTTCCTGCACTGTCACGCCAGCTGCAGTTTTTGTGTAGAAAATAAGATTTTACACTAAACAGCTTTTCATGTAAAAAGATAATTTGTATAGATACTTTTCAACAAAACTTTATCAGACCTATGATGTGAATCTGATGTCTTCAACATCAGATCTGCTTATGCCCTTTAAATTTGGTGCTTAAATATACACATCTTATCTTGCCTAAGATTCACTAAGTTCATTTCCAGTCTTAAAGGTCCCAATATGACCTGTATTGAACATAGCACGCAGAACATTTTACGTTCTGTTAAATGTACTGTGTTCACTAAAACTGTGTCTCATACTTTATTACTGTGAGAAGAATCCTTGTAAATCACATCACATCAGGACTTATATATATAACAAATATAACCAATACAAAAGTAAATAATTTTCAATGTATATGAATATCTTAATTAGATAAACTTATGCTAATCAATGGAATGAAATCAATTGTGATGAATAACAAGTTGATTCTTAACCATGCGGATTCTAAAAGATATACCAAAATCCTCTCAAAAATCTGCTCATAAATGCAAGATGTCAAAAGGCATTGATACCACAAGCAACTTGGGATTCACACACAGGATACTGCAGATATTGAAAATGTGATTAGTTCTTTGACTGCAGCTACTACTTCTCCCATTTTCTCCCTAGTATTTTCTATATTCAGATGATCACCAAAGTTTGCTATTTATTTTAGTAAGAGCAATGAATAAATGATGTCAGCTCACATAAATCTATGAGGAATTATTTTCTTCCTGGATATGCACACATATCAAAAGCTCAATTTCTTCCCTCACCTTCCCACAAAGTATTAGCATCTTCACTAAAACACTGTCACTGAGCTATCCAGGGGTTACTTCAGGCGAATAGGACATGACTGTTTTTAATACAAGACATGAACTTTTTTAGAGCAATTTCCCTATCTGAAACTGTTTATTGACAATTCCGTCTTTATTTCCAACAATTATGTTTTACTATAAGTTATATTTCTATTAGCTGGGAGAAATAATTCATATCCTCCTCTGTTGTCTCCCCTTCAAATTGTAACTAGGATCTACGCATCCAGCAATACTGCACAGTGTTACATCACACTGTACTTATGTAATAGGCTTTCCCTCTGTGAAGTTTTCTTATGATCAACTAGCATGTCTACATTATTGTCTGCAGACAACACACTTCTTGAATTATTTATTTCTTGAGTTATAACTGGGATTATGCACACACAAACATGTAGGACACTCTGGGGCACCAAGTCATCTGCTACCTTTTAAATCACTGTAATATATTCATCTGTTTTCATTATATATACAATATTTATAGACATATTTGCAAGCTTCAGTTCTAAAATCACATATTTCATAAGAAATGGAAACCCATTGATTAATATATAATAAACTATTAATTACTTTTAAAGGCTATTAAATCTGCTGGGTGTTTCTTCAAGGATGGCTGCCCATACCGTACAATTTCAAATTTCTCTGAATTTTTCTGGATATGCCTATCCATTAAGTGAAAAAAATGTCAAACCAGTTATCTCTCACTTAATGCATCATTCTGTAAGACAAGTTTTCCCTATCCCATGTGATGTCTCTTGATAAAGGTAGTAATATTTACAAACAGCAATCAGACACCCATTTTTTCAAAAGGAGTTTATAAGCCCACTTGGCAAAACTGAAGTTTAATTTCACATTTATTATTTTTGCAGTTATGATAACCAGTTGTGGTATTTCTTAAAACCAGTAATGGATCAATCATTCTTCTACTTTGTGATAATTCAACATATTAAGCACAAACCCAGAAGGAAATGATCTCAATGAATAATATGTCAAAATAATGCAATGCACTTTAGCTTATATTCTGCTGATGAATTTTAAACCAGTCTTTAGGAAATGGTAATGTTGTTTTGAAGATGAATCTACTCATAACTGACACACTATGACAATTTATTTTCAAAGTAGCAATTTATGAGAACCAGGTGAAAGATGATAAAAACTTAATGAAAGTTTGAAAACATTACAGGACTGAAGGCAGTGCATCAATATCTGAATCTCCGATCAACAAAGTACCATCCTTAATGGTTTTTTAGAGCTCTGCCTCTCAGAGCTATAATGTTAAGTTATCCAGGTCACAAAGCTCCAATCTTCCCAGTCTGTTTTCTCCTCGGTGTGAGATTATGAAATCCATTTGTCTTAACCCAATAGAACACTCTATCTACAGAAACAACATATGCTGCTATCAGAGAAGCAAACAGCATTGGAAAGCCTTCTGATATATTTATTAACTGCTTAGTGTTACTTTATTAGAGGAATAATATAAACTCACACACAGGCTTCTTATTGAAGCAATGGGACAGAAATCTGAGACTTGCTACTGCAAGTGGTGCTATTGCAATGCCCCTATCTCCAACTGACAATAAACTTTTCATTAATATTACACTCTTAAGTAAAAGTAGGTATGCTGCTTCCTGCCTCTTAAGCTTCATTTAGTTGCAGAACAAGAACAAATAAAGTTCAACTGGTAACAAGTAGGCAGAATAAACAGAGAACAAGGAACATGCATAAGCACCATGACGTGAAGCAAATATTGACATTTGATTGACTAATCTAAGCAACTTTTTCCAAAGTAATTACCAAGCAGAATGAAATAGCTGAATTCAGTGAACACACGTATACCTATACACAATACATCTATCCTACTGAGAACTACTGCCAGCTTCCAAGAATCAAATTTTTAAAACCCAGAGGACCAAAATTGTTCAGACATGTGGCTGTCAGTTATGTTTTTGTGAAAAATGCAGTCTTTCCCAGAATCTAGTATCAGGTTCATGTCATTTTTTACTCTCAATTTTTATTGTCACTTTGTCAATTTAGCAGCTAACACAAACAAACCCCCCTAAATTTCATATTCTGGTTCCATTTAATTAATGGTAGACTAAAATTGAGTTACTTTAGACTTTATTTTTGAGGACCTTTATATATAGTCTTAATATTTATTTGCACAGCTTTAGCCTAATATGCCTTTGTCCTACCACCTGTGGACCCCAATCACTGTTTACTAACCTTCCAAAGGAAAAGACAAAAGATAGGATATATAAAGACCAGACCTAAGAAAGAAACAAATGCTAACAACAGTATTTGCAGTCTCTGTTGTCAACATTTTGAGAGGCTATCTCAGCATAGGAGAGGAATCCTGAAAAAATAATCCTATGGCTTTGCAAATGTAAACTGTCAGAATTTCAGCACTGACTTACTGAATGAGAGATGATGGGCAAGAGCATGCCCACCTATCAGTATTAAAAGCGATTGATACAGATTGCTGGACAAGAGTCCAGACCAGGATAGATGGGAAGTTCAAGGAGAAGGGTTACTTTTTTTCCCCGTTACTTTGTTACTTCCTCACCTCTCTCTCAAGGATCTTTGGATGAGAAATAAAAGACAGAGGTAGAGAAAAAAGACAGGAAAAGAGTAAGCCTCAGGATGAGAATAAATTACAAAGGATATTTGAATTATTGGACTAGATGATTTTTAAGGGTACTTTCCAACCGAAATCATTCTATGACTCTACAAACTTTCCGCAGATTAACACCAGTAGATCTATATTCCCACGTTTTTCTAGGTTGCCACAGTTATCTGCTTTCTGTGAAGCTATTTGAACTGGATTCTTTTTTTAAAAACAACAACAACAACAAAAAAAAAACTCTCAATCAGGAAAATACATATTCTGTTGCATCCTATAATTCCATTCTTCACGGTCGCTTCACCGTATCAATGTAAAAGGGAGATGATTCAAATGCCCTGGACAATGTTAGGGATGACACATTATCAAAAGGATCTATAATCAAAATGAACTACTCTGTTATATTTTAGAGCTATGTGGACAGAGATCAGCACTCACCAGCTGAAATGGCTCAGCAATGTTTTTTTTTAATTCTTGGACCCGTAATAGAAGCCAACAATGCACAGGCAATGGTAAGGTTTTTAATGCATGCAAATTTGCAAGGCACAATGCATTTAATAATCCCTCATCTAAATAAGTTGTAAAGGAGCCAGCAGGAAAAATAATTAATTTACATTAATAGCTGTCAGTGTGGTTTACTGCAGTGCCTGAGTTAAAAAAATAAAAAATAACCTGAAGAGCTAGAAGTAATAGTTCACTCTGCAACAACTATTTGCATTTTGATTCTCTAAAAAACCTGTAAGTGCATTAGATGTTAAACACCTGGTTCATTTAACAGAGAGTAAGGTTTGCCAACAGCAAACTATAGTAACACAGCAATTTGCCAAAAATTAACAAAACCAGCTTTTCATAGGCATTGAGTTTACAACTAGGGAATCATTTCAGAGAAAGTCCTCATTTATCCATCAGTTGCCATCATGGAAGATACTCCCACATAGAGCCTTTTGAAGTAAAAATAGTGATGGAATAATTGTATCACAATAATCAACGTTAAATTGAATACAGTATTGCTAAGTGGTGTTAGCCTCATGAACTTCATACTGTTCTAAAATAACGTTGAAAAATACAATAATATGAAGAATCACAGAATCACACAATTGTAGGGGTTGGAAGGGACCTCAAAAGATCATCAGGTCCAACCCCCCTGCCAAAGCAGGTTTCTTAGAGCAGGTTGCCCAGGTAGGCCTCCAGACGTGCTTTGAATATCTCCAGAGAAGGAGACTTCACAACCTCCCTGGGTAGCCTGTTCCAGTGCTCCGTCACCCTCATCATGAAGAAGTTCTTTCACATGTCAGTGCAGAACTTCCTGTGCTCCATCTTGTGGCCATTGCCCCTTGTCCTGTCTCCACAAACCACTGAAAAGAGGTTGGCCAAGAAATCTTGCACGAAAACATGGTTAAGATATACAACAGCTATTAACTTCGAGTTTCAACTCTTCAATCTCTAAGTTTTATTTTATTCACATTTAGTTTCACCCCAACCTTTTTTCTGCTTTGTCTAGTTAAGCCATTGGAGATCTTTCTGTACAATGAAGCTGTTCTAATATAGCCATTTATATGTCAGCTTCATGCTCTGTTATGAAGAGAGTGACCTAGAAGGAGCAGTGGAGAAGAAGCGCTATAGACTGACCACAACCTCCATTCCCCCATTCCCCTGCGCTGCTCGGGGGGAGGAGGTGGAAGAGGGTGAATGGGGGGGAAGGTGTTTTTGGTTGCTTTCCTTTGTTTCTCACTTCTCTTGCTTGTTAGTAATAATTTTTATCTCCCTACTCTGAATCTGTTTTGCCTGTCACGATAACTGTTGAGCAATCTCACCGTCCTTATCTCAGCCCTTGAGCCCTTTGCATCGTATTTTCTTCCCCCTTCCCTTTGAGGAGGGGGAGTGAGAGAGCAGCTGAGGTGGAGCTTGGCTGCCCATGCAAATAAAACCACCACAATTACATGACTTGCTTGGAGTCTTCCTTGCAATCTACCTTCCCCAAAACGCTGATGTTCAAAACCCCCAAGCTCTGGTCAATCAAACAATCAGTTGCAAGTATTTCCAAGGTATAACTTTACCTTTGGCCAGTAGATAACTGAGCATCAGTTCGTATTCATGCTTAAATTTTCATGACCAGCAACATTCCTAAACACAAGTGTATATCTTGTCTAGTAAGTAATTGAGCCAAGTTGTGTTTGTGAGAAATAAAATTGTGTTTTTGCAGTGGAAAATTCCACTAACCTTGCATATTAAAATGTGATTGTGCAGGCGTAACAGTGGGGAGTATGTTAAGCAAATAAGGGGAAGGTCCCACTGTCCCAAAATAAGGAGGATAGCTAAGAAAAACAAGACAAGAAGTGCAAAATTAGTAAAAACAAAAAATCATGGACCCTCTAGTCACAACAGAAGAAGGGGGGGAAAAGAAGGAAAAGGAGAAATTAATGGTTGGTCAAATAAAATTGTACAGATATGGTATAGTAATAAGCATTGAGTAGTTTGTGAACCCGCAGTACTCAGCCAACGAGGAAACAGGAAGAATCAAGTGTCAGGTAATAGGCAACATAAGGTTATAATAGACTTTTGCTGTGTGTTCCTGCTTCCAGGATGCCTGCCATTGCAATAGCAAATAAAAATGCTACTTCACTGAGATCCTGCCTGAGCCTATGTTATTGGCTACAGATCGTTTCTCACATATTGAAATATACTAATCAACAGAAAGCTTAAATATATCTTCTAGAGAAGTGATAAACTGTTCTTATAATCTTAAAAGAAGTTTGGTATGTCTGAAATGGGATGTTTATATGGCACTTCACAGACGTACAATTCAGGTGACCTTTTTAAATGAAGTGACTATATTCTCTCCAGTGTTTCAATTGAAATTGTAATTATTGGAAAATACATTTTTGATAATTTGGTATTGGATTTAAACCATCATCAAAACAAGAGAGCATTTAATAAAACTATTTTTCCCCAAAGATATATTGGTCTTTTTCAATGGAAATATTTTTCCCCTGTAAAAGTCTTATTTGTCTGAAAAGCTCTTTCAAATCAACACTTCAAAGTTAAATTAAAATAATAACTCATAATTTAAAAAGATTAAAAAACATTCTGCAAGAAACGTGCATTTGTAACCAGGACATATATTTTCTTCTGACAAGTGATAATTGCAATAAAGCAGAATGCACCCATAGATAAAAGTTGCACAGAAGCCACCTTAAATAATTTTGTTTATCACGTTGCCTAATTTTGAGCCATGTTGAGTGGTGATTTACCTTAGAAATTCTCAACTTTTTAATATTAATAGAACAACATAAATCAAGTTAGGACTCAATGTAACTATATGCTGCATTTAGTTCAGATAACACAGTTTTAAGCAGCATTAGAACACATTTCCTAATTTTCATTCTCCATACGGTAGGCTTTGTTTTGCTTTCCACCATCCAATGTCATATAGAAGTCATTGAAAGAGACACTATTTTCAGAAAGCGAGTATTTGGTATCATCTGCTGAACAGCCTTGGTAGTCAGAGAGATAAAAGGATACATTTAGTAGTTTGTTTTACAAACTTTGTTGTGTTATGCTTACAACAATATTGTGAAGGGTCCACACTAGAAGAAAGAGTAATGGTTTGTAAACGTTTCCTGGCTTGTCTTCCACGTCCTTCATCTCATGTAGAGAACAATGAAGAGAGGAAACAGGTATCAGGAATCCTACAGTCTTTCCAAATTGTGATGAATGTAACTGTATGGGATGATATGGAGTTGCAGCATGCCTTTTTGCTTACATCGTAAGAATCATCGAACAGCTGCAATCATATATACACACACGCACACCCAAAGAAATATAGAGATATTTTTTAACATAGGGATTTAATTTATTATACTCCCCTTCTCTTGCAACCAGAGTGCTGTTATGCTTATCCTGTTCCTGAAGCCTTGACCAGGAGAAAGGATGTTCAAGGGACAATGAACCAAGCTAATTAATGACCTCAGGGAAAGACAAACTAAACCATTCTGGGCAGAGGCATTTCCATTCTGTCACGTTTTCTCATCTATTCTTATAATGTGGGACTTCTTTTTCACTCCCCATGTTTTTTTGGGGGGTTTTGATTTCATTAAGAGTCTGACACCCCTCCATCTTCCAGATACCTACCACTGCATATGACCTTTTGCAGAAAGGAGGAAGAGCAATTCTCATACATCACCATGCTGCATCTCACAGTGCAGAAAGATCTCATTATCTGTTCTACACCAGTTTATAAACTCTGTTTATTCAAACAATGAGATGAGTGGAGCTCCACAAATATGAGAGATCATGTTACAGAGCGTATACTCATTGTTTCATTTTATTGTAGTATTCATCTAACTTGTTTTTGTTTTGTTGTGCTGCTTTTTTTCTTTTACTTTCCCAAACTAGTGCTTAGTGTGCTTTATCTTATATGATACTACTTTGAGTTGAATATCAAATATATGCTAAGCTACAGAATCTACAGATTCTTTCAAAAAACAAGGGCTTAAGAAATATGAGAAAAGTGATCAAATTTTTTGTAGTGAAACTTACGCTTTTTTTTCTTTTTTTCCCCTGAAAGAAACATACCACATTCAAGTAACTAGTAATTTTAAGGATTACTATTGCATTCATATAATACTTAAGTGGATTAATTGATAAACATTTATTTTAGGCCTTCCAATATGGAGCAGGATATCATGTATCAAAACTGCAGTTTGTCGTAAACCACAGATCTTGATACAGGATCTACAGGAACAAATTTCCTTCTAAACTTTTATTGCCAAAAGTTAGTGGCTGGTAATGTTTATAAGCATCCAGATGGTTCAGGGTAAAAATTTCTTCCACATTTGAGTGGCTAAGACTTTCTTTTTACAATATTAAAAAAAAAAAAAAAAAAAATCTGAAGCACTATCCTTGTGTTGGTGTCAGTGGAGCCATTTTTAGCAAAGATAAACCAGAGAATGAAAGTAACAGCATGAAGTTTCTTCACAAATCTCTCCCATTACTCTCACTCATAATACATACTTTTTTTTTATTGTTTGAAGTTACTTTTACTCAGGGATCTTGTTGCCCCTTTTTCTTCTGGATTAGAAGCATCTTTTACAGCTATAAGACCACAATCAGTTCATCTCAGGCAGTCACACAAACTAATTTAAGTTCCTTACTTCTCCCCATGTTTTTGCAGGCATTGACCAATTCTTTTGGCACTTATCTGCATAGATTTCAGCATGGTCACATTTTTCTTAAAATGGATGTGCCATTATAGCAAGTCTCTCTAAAGCAAGATACATATACAGTTTTTCTAAATTGAAATTTACTTTTCTTGCAGATTGATAGATTATAGTATATGACTACAAATGCTTTATAAGTATTCATTGAGATATACAATGCAAAACTGACTTAAGAGAATTTGATTCAAAAACCTTGAGAGAACACAGGCAAAAAAAATCAAGATTTAAAAAATTCATATTGCAACACATCCAAAGTATAGAACAGAAACATATGCCAGAACATACTGGCATTTTACAGTGAAATAACCGGTTATAAGGAGACACTGTACAAACCAAAAAAAAAAAAAAAAATGCAATTTCATAGTCCATGGCAATCAAGAGACTGTAATTATTCTGTAGGACTCAGCTCAACATTAAATATTAAATGCAGACATGAAAACATGAACTAAATTTGTAGCAAGAGACTAAGCAAAAAGTATTCCAGATATTTCCTAATTATCTGTTTTTTCTTTACCATACAAACTACTAAAATTGTAACTAATTCTCTAAGAATTACTAGCATATGTACATGCTAGCATATTTACAGCACCATATTTCCTCTCATTACCTCTAAAGGAACTTTTTTTCTTAGTCAAGATTAAGAAAGTTAAGATTATATAAATAACATAAGCAAAATCATACATTTTACTGTGTGAGAGATGGAGGCACAGTATTCTCAGAAGGAGGTCACAGATCACTGAGTTTGTTCCCTGCCTCAGTGGTTACAGCTTGGAATATTCACCTGAAGGCTTAATCTAAACTACAAAAACAATTATTGTCAAAGACTAATCCTTAATCCTTGAGGTTTATTCACATCACAGAACATTGTTGCTCTCCAAGGTTTCTTCACCAGGAGACAAACTGCAGAGATAAAGGTTTGCAGATGGTTTGGGAAGAAATGGTAGAAGTCTTCCTGCTTTCTTGTATGCAGTTGGGGAATAAAGTAACATTTATAGATGAGCTCAAAGCATGCATCTATACCAATTAACCAGCATTAGGGGAAATGGAGATTATACCATTGGGATAGACTAGCAAATTGGGAAGCAGCTGACAGAACAAAAATGGTTTGGGTAATTTACATTAAAAAGTATAATACCATGTATACCAAGTACTACAACTTTAAAGAGAATTTAACAAAAAGTCACTGTAGATAAGTTATAAAACTTTCAGGTAAATTTTATATATCACAGTGGAAACCAAACTCTGAAACCTGGTTTGACTTCCAAAGTAGGCAAGTACAACCTAGATGAAAATGACACAACCTCAAATCCTCTGACCCTCCACATTTGCAAGTAAATTGCATCAAATGCATTTTAGTAAGTTTGAAATGACTGGAAAAAAATGCTGCGCCTCCTTAGAGTGACTCTTAGCAGTTCAAACAATAAGTCAACTCATCTCCAAGAGCTGCCTATTTCAATTTATATCTCTGCACGAGTGCCATCAAATTTCTGGCAAAATTCTACTGCATGTTCAGCCATGAGTGCCATTAGTCAGACAGCTGCCAGGGACACCTCAGGAACTGTCCCAGAGCTCACTAAAGGCAGTCACTGATTCAAAGGCCTTGGATGTAACTCACAAAGAAACTAATGCGCATACAGTATTAAGTTAGGCAATCTGAAGGAAAGATTAGAGAAAGATAAATTCATCTCTAATGCTGAATAAAATAAATCGGGGCTAAAAAATGTATCAGAAGAAGCAATTTCAGTAGACTCTTTCTGTCATTATCCTAACTGAAGTAAACTGCAAAGGCAATTATTTTCATATAAGTATTCCTAATCCTATTAACAGGATATTATTTCCTGGCTTTGTGCATTTCTAAAATATGTTAGACTTTTAAGTCTTAAATTTGAATTTGTATTTTCATTATGATTTGGCAAATAGTTTATTACTTTGCCATAAAACTGCATTTCTTCACCAAAATAAGCAGTAAAAATATTACTAAGAATCATCATGATGTTCTGCTTCTGGGAAAAATACTCTTTTTCAACGTTGTGAGTAAAACAGCAGTTTCATGAGAGATTTTGGAACAAATTTCATTACCAGTTTATATCAACCAAAAACTTTGGCCTCTTTTGGCCAAAATATATAGCATATTAGCTCACAACTTTGGTTTCACTTGGGAATTCTTTTTTTGAAAAATAATGGGTCCTTTCTCAGAAAAGCACGATAGAATCAACTAAGCTTAAAAACTGAAATAGAAGATATATCCTTCCACCTTTTGAAGTATTCTCAAAACCTTTCCTGTCATATTGATGATCCACTTAAACTTTTTCATCTTAATCTGATTATTTTGTTCACATTGCTTCAGAAATTACCCTGGAAAAGATGTCTTAGTTAAATGCCAAGAGCTCATCTTCGTAACATCAGTGCTATGTGATCACTTCTTTACACCATATTTCCACAAGAACTGTATAACCTACTGTAAAATCCACTTAATTCATTATTACCAAAGGGAATTTTACTATCAGAAAGATCTACATGCATTTTTATCAGTTGAGTTTACTAAAAAGCAGATGGAAAGAAAAAATTTCCATACTCCATTATCACAGCAGATGTAATTAATCATAAATCTCATGGCAGATGGAACTGTTGTACAGCCTTGGAAATCTCTGCAATACTTCCTAAACTGCTGCATTTGCTGCTTTGGGATACTGTAAAGCAAACAAAAATTCCTTGACATTCATTCAAGTACAATTTTCATGTTTATACATCTACTCTGCCCTCAGTGTTTCCTGTTTTCTTATTCTTTGGCTTAAAGGATAGGTTCAACTAGAATTAAGACAGCTGTGTTTTGAGCATTGCTAATTGTCTTCAGTTTAAAGCACTTAGACTTGATCCACTATTGTATTACGAATCCACCATGAATACTGTAATAGCTGATTGGCACCATTCCTCTTGTTACAATACTAATTCGAATATTTCCAACCTGTATTTCTGTTTGTATGCACCCGCACATCCAAAAAGTGCATTTACTTCTAATTTAAATGCCATGATGCCTAGTCTTACTCCCCTTGGTCTTGCAAACTGAACTGCTGATGTTTGGATAGGGGACGAAGGATGGAATAAATAATGTCCTGAATGTAATCCTATTTCAAAAAGAGCTGTATCTTTCATAAATTTTATGTTGCACTGTTATGATTCTAAAATTAAAAAAAAAAAAATGCTCCTATAAACTTTTTTTTTTTTTTTTCCTTTTCACTCCATTTCATTCACAAGTCTCATCCACTATCAGGTGCAGATCACGATACTTTTAAAAACACATAAAACTGCGTCACTATTACAAAATTCAAATTGATCAAATATTTTTCATCATTTTTCAGGACTTGTTCGGCAGTTTTGATTTAACAAAGTTTTTAGCAGTGGAAAGAGTCTGCACAAGCCTAGAAGAGATGCAAATGTCATGAGAATTTCAGAGTCCCAATTTGTCTAATAAGTCCTCCAGCATTTATCACACCCACCAGGAAACACTATATGCCATTCGTCATTGGACACCTTACCACTAAGGGATTTCTAGCTATGTATGACATCAAAATTCAGACTGTTTGCTTGAATGAAGTGAGTGGACTGATGATTTAGTGTAGAGTACCAGCTTTCATTGTTTTTTAATATTGTCTGCAATCACCTTTGAAGGTGATTCTTATTTCAAAAGCATGATAATATCAATGCAGAGTTTAATTATTATTTCCTCCCCCTCCAATGATTTTATTTTAAAGAGTATTCAGGGCATTTCTATCCACACACAATTTGGTTTTATTTGATTCAAAAGTAAAATTAAATTAAAATTATAAAAAAAAAAAAAACACCAAAATGTAAAATCAAACAGGACCTCAAAACCTGCCAGTTTCATTTTCAATCTATCACTAATGCATTCATTAATTAAAGTATTTCATACATGATTCTGTGCAATTACCAGAATTGCCATTCCTCATAGCAACACTATTTCCGAATCACGATAAACTAAGGTTATGAAAAGGTTAAAATTGTATAATTTTTTATTCTTTAATACTAAAATCAACATTTCAGCAAAGTGGCATGGCAATTTTTTCCATAATCTCCAGAAAAGTAAGTGCTCGTGAACTTATTTCAAGGCTTTAATCCATGTATTAGGAGAGTGAGAATTGCAGAAATTTCTGTTCATCTATTGGTATATTAAGACTGACAGACATGGTAATTATACCCAATGCTTAAGTCTGTCAATTTCATGCCAATGATAGATGTCAGCACTTTCAACTTTTCCTTAGTGAATTAATAAAGTTCTAAAAAAGATCTGGAAGTTCTAAGTTCATTCCTTTTTTTTTTTTTTTTTTTTTTTTTTTTACTCCCCCCCAATAAGATGTTCCAAGTTAATTGACTGAGGCTTTGTAACTTCTATATTAAAACATTTTTAAAGCAGAGTACTTCAATCCCTTGACATTTGTGCTGGGTCTGGCTGGGATGGAGTTACCTTTCCCTGCAGCAGCCCATCCAGTGCTGCGCTCTGCACTTGTAGCTAGAGCAGCACTGGTATCACACCAGTGTTGTGTCTGCTGCTGAGCAGTGCTGGCACCGCATCAGGACTCCCTCCAAGCCCCCCAGAGCCAGCAGGCTGGGGGTGGGCAAGTGATGGGGAGGGGACATTCCCATGGCAGCTGATCTAAACCAACCAAAGGGATGTTCCATGCCATGTGGGGTCACGCTTAGAAATAAAAAGGGGGAAAGGGGTTGAATTTCAGTGTGTCAGAATGACAGTATTTTGTTGCATCTGGTTGGGAAGCCAATACCTACATTCATTTAACAAGTTGTTCATGCAAATTGAGATTTGGGAGACTGCAATATTTCTTGCTCCTCCTCCTCCTGTGATCCTGTGTTTTTCTTAAGAGGAAGTTTTGAAGAGATTCAAGGAGAAATGTAAAAATTGTGCCTTTTTTTTTTTTTTTTGAGTGAACACGCCTGTGGGAGGTTAAAACCAATAGGATGAAACAAAAATTCAGCTCTCCATTTCCCATATGACCTGCAAATTCCTATCTGAAACTTTTTAGCTTTGCTTAGTTACTTAATTCACTACGTTGTTGCAATATTCACAACTTCTATCATGTGTACTGTTGTAGGTGTCCCAGTCCATGTCACACAGCCATGGGGTTTCAAGCAAGTGGAATTTTTACTGTTCATATCTGAAGTGCTAGAACTAAATACCTAGATGAGAAGTTCAAAGGACTTTAGTGAAGCTCTACAAACACAGTAAGAATCTTCTTTCTTTCTATTTCACTTGCATGGAAACTGAGAAAAGAACACTCTCTAGATTATTTTCCAAATGTTCTCAGAATTCCATTCTAGATTCTAGTATAACCGTACAATTTCTACTCCCAACAACTCTTAAATAAAATGTTTACCGACTGGAGTGCCGACATTATTTCTAGATATTTTAATTACTGAATTTGAAGTTAATTACATGCTCAGTCAGGAGAACTCTGTTTGATACCACTAATTCAGCTCGATTATCCAAATGGAATGTATTTGTTTTTTAGTTCATTATTCAAATGCAAACATAGCTCAAGCTGGTTGGTTTCCTTTCGCACGAGAAACCCTTACTGGTTTTGATTTGCGTAACTTTGTGAAGACTTCATTATAAATACTGACAACAAAATTTAAATGTACTTTCTATTTATAAAATGTCTTTTATTTCTTTAAAAAAAAAAAAAAAAAAAAAAAAAAAAAAAAACAGGCTCAAAGCCCAATCTTGCAAATGGCTGCGTACTTTCTGAAAAACTTGCTAACCCTGCCAGACTAGCATCTTTCCTCCCTAGTGGTTTTCAACCTTTTCAATTTGTTGCACTATAATACATTAGATGGAAGGCAATCCCAATGTCTAGCTCTGTTGATGACCTGGGTAAATCCCATTAAATTAATTTTGCTTTATTATGCTAAAATTATCATTTGTGAAATTAGGGTTATGAAACACAGATCTTGTGGTGAATAGCACTGAAGAGGAGGTAGGTGCGGCTATTGATGAATTAGCTGTGGCAACAGATCCTTGAAAACAACATTTAAAAAAATCCAAAACTTTCTCTAGAAATAGGATCCCATTCACAGGGATTTGCATTAGCACTTTGATAACAAGCCCAAACTGCATTTCTTTAGAGGGAGCAAAGAACAGCTTGTCTCCGCAGTCTATTTTAATTACCACCAAACTGCACTGGAAACTTGGCAGTTTTGAATTTCATAACACCCATGACTGACATCCCTAATTAATACTATTGTTTTTCTCCTCTGGCTGAATTTCCTGAGTGCCAACATGCATAGCATACACAATAAACAGACATTAAAGAAAATAACATCAATGTTAATCTCTAGCACAAATATATCAAATGCCTCAGTGAAGGTACAGAAAAGGAGAGCATTCCTATAAATAATGGATCATTGTAGGCTGATGATCTTCACCATCTTTTTAGTGTTGGAGGGTAATCTTTCCCCTCCTGTGTCCTTGCCTTTGAATTTTGGTACTGCACTGGCTAAAAGCGTATTACCAGCTCTTCTTGTCATTTGGCTTTGAAGTTTGAAAGTGAATGAACCTTCCAAAAGAGGCAAGCAAAAATGGTCCAATGACGATGTAATGCAAAATGCTCTGCTGTGTGTTAGCCCCTGATTAGTTCTGACACCAGATTTTTCTTTTCATTTGTGTAGTTTTCACATAGACCTAAGGCGAGGAAAATTCACAGCGTTATGTATTTTGTTCATATTAGTTCACTCTGGGCACATCTCTGATGTGCAGTAGAGCTCAGATCTCCAGGGTATTACAGACTAACTCCAGAAGAAGAATTAGCATATTTTAAAGCATCATCCACACCCAGCTGACAACTGTCCACATTTCATTTATGAACAGATTCTAACTAGAGTGAACTGGAAAGAACTTTTACATGTTTAAATATAGATTTAGAGACTTCTTATTTTAAATGCTGGATGATGGAAGGGTGTATGGAAATCTTACTGTGTCTTCTGTTTCTAACTCTGTAGACTGCTTTCAGATTTCTCGCTTCCATGAGAACCAACAAAAACAAAAAATGAATAGCATGTTGGAAACTGTATTCAGAAATGGGTGCAACTGCAACTGTTGGAGTCTGTTCTGCAGCGCTGTTCAGCAAAACTAAAGGATGTATGACTGACTGCAAAGTCTGTTCTTTTGGAGATTGGACAGAAAAGGTTTTTTACTAGCCCATGAAAATGTTAAAAATATCAGAATCTCAGTAAAATATCAAAATTTTCAATTCACTGAATTTAATAGTTTTGATATACTTTCGACTTAAATTTCAGTTTTTCTTTCTTTCAAATATCTGTCTGAGTTTAACTGAAATTTCAAAACAGGATAATTAAATTGAGCTGGAGGAAAAAGTGCCATTTGAAAATAATTTGAAAATATAGTGGATGCTTCCACAACTTTAAACTTCACTTTAAAATGTTCTGAGTTAAGCTTGAACAAGCTCTCTATTGTCTATGTTCATTAACAATGTTCTCTACTGTCAATACGTTCTGCAACTTATTTTCGGTTAACATGACTTTACAAAATTTCAAAATGCATATTTTTGCTTCACTTTCGAATCACATGAGAAAGCAAAATTGTCATATATACTTTATCCTAGCAACTGATTTAGCCATAACCTTGCTAATATCAAGCAGAGTGTCCATCTACAGGGTTTGCTTTGAACACTTTTATCACAAGGTCATTCAGTCAGTAATTCATTCTTTGAACACAATATTCAAAGTCCAAAAGCCTGTGCATGTCATATGTCTTTTTTTCATCTCTAATGTCATCTTCAAAGTCTGTGAAGAGCTTGGAAGAGGCTATACTCCCCTGGTATCCTTGTGTTTCATGTTGTGTGGTTTAGAAGAAATGCTTTTATCAGGAAAAGTGTCACAAAAATTTCTTTATGAACCCCTTCAAGTTCTGTGCTTTGGTATCAGTACATTCCTAGAATCATTGGCACTGCCTGAATATTTCTCTTAAAACTTTGACAGGCTTAAACATATGGAAATTCTAATGATCTTTGTCTTATCCTTTTCACCTCATGACACTTTCTACCCTTTTATTTCTCTCTTGATAATGCCACTTCCACGGCCCCTTTTTAAGCAAATTCATCTGAAAAACTCAGTGCAGTTGACAGCAGCCTCTCTTTTCATATTTCTTTGGAAGTGCTTTGGGAGATGTATTTCTAGTAGGCAGAGACAGATTGTCCCTTAAGCCATCTTTGGTGATAGATCACAAGAAGAATGACAGATGTGATACTAGGGACAAGAACGTATATTTTTCATAGGGTTCTGGAGAAAATATTTGTAATTCAAAAGCATTCTTGTTAGATTAGACAGAAACCCAGACTCTGCACCCCAGAATTTGCTGACCAAATATCTTCACGACATTGAAATTCTAAAATCAAAAATGTGAACTTAAAGCATAATACTAGCAACAATAACAAAAAATAACAATGATAAACCACCACTGTATTAGCATTTGTTCTATCTGCCCCTTCTCCAGTCTTCCCTCACAGATTTCTTTTTTCCTTGCTTCTAATGGCTCTTCCATCCTACTTGTATGCTAAAAATGTACCATCTACACTTTTTACGGATGCTAACATTTAAAATGCTACTACAAACTAAATGTAGGGAGAATGTACTCCTACCGCGCAACGGCATCCCAGATATGCAGGGAAGTTACAGTTCTTGGGGTAGGTACGTATTGAACCCGATATACGTGTTCGAACTGTTCTCCACTGCTCATTATCCAAACCATTATCTGTTCCATTTGCCAGTGCTACAGGTGCAGCAGTATGTATGATCAAGTTGGTATCTTTTCTGCTGTATATTATAAGGCTGTATCATCATCTCTCTAGATATACCCTGTTTGTTTCAGTCTCATTCACCCTCACTGGCACTGCTTAAAACAACTTGTGACAACTGACAGATGCTTGCCTTACCAGTTCAGCTTCAAGTAGTTATTGTGAGCATATTTTTTTGATTGTGTATGTTAAAAAAAAATAATAATGATGATGAACCATAGTAAAAAAATGTTATTTCTGAATACAGCTGACTCCACACCCTCATGGTAAGAAAAAAAATCAAAATACTAGGAAACTGATTGAATGAGAAAAAAAAAATCTAAAAACCTAAACAATACCTACAAATGTGTGTAAGGATAAATGTGCCTCTTAAACATGGGAGCCATTACCTCATTTTTATTTTAGATCCAACGTTACATGAGTGTCAGTTATGATAATACAGGCTGATGGTCAGGTCTGAGCTGTCATCGCTTTCAACACTGTTTGCCTCAGAAGGTTGTGCTGTGTGGTATGACAGTTAAACACTGTCTGCTCTCACAATAACGACACTTCTGGGAAGGAATGGGCTTTTAGGATTATCCATTTAATATATCCCTTTGAAAGTAACTGTTTCTACAAAACCTAGAGAGAAGCAATTGTGTTGAGAGGGATCATTTCTTCTGTGTTCAACACTATTGAAATCTGTGCTGTCATAGGAATTACGGTTCTTCATGGCTAACCACAAGAGAAGTAATAGCACAGGTCTCTGTTCAGGACAGGAGACTGTTAGACCCAAAGCATTTGGTGGCTGACTACCTTGAGAGGCAGAAAAAATGCCTTCAGAATTCAGCACCACAAACAGATCAATCAGCTATGGACCCTAAATTCCCCTCGGAAAAAGTAAAACCATGGGAACCCCCTAATTAAGATGCATCTCTTAATTGGATAAGTTCATATGAAATCAGAAGAACCACAACCATTAGGATGTACAGATCACAACCTCTGCCATCTGTTTGAGTGGCTCATTTCAACGTGTCCCATTCCACAAAGACTACACAGAGGCTTCACTCAGCTAACTGCCGGAGCTGATGCTTTGCTGTTATCTAGCACTTCAAAAAAAGCACCATATTTAATTTTCACCTACAGACATTAAAACGAGCTTTTAAAATGGGATTTGTGGTACTCAGTCCTGGAAAGTAGGACAGTTATATTAAGATACATAAATGTACATCCATTGCCTCGCCGGAGCCAGATTCGAAAATTTTACCATTGGTTTTTCTCAATGTCTTTCACAGTATATCTTAAAAATATATCATAATACAGTAGAAATGCTTTAAAGTTAAAGACCAAAATTTCTCCTCTTGCTCATGCATTGCCCAGTAAATAATCACAAATGGTTGTTAATCTATTCAGTTTGTTAATGGGATCATGCCAAATTCAAGAAAACATTACAAATAATTATAACTCACAATTCATCACCACACCCGTCCTCATCTTTTCTCAGCCTTTTTTATTCCTTTTCTTTTTCCTCACTGGCTGCCAGCTGCTGGTACAGATGTCATTTACTGCCAGATGTTTTCATAAAAACCTCAATTATTATCTATCCACAGATGAGACTGCCATGCTATGGAGTTGTACAGACTTCTAAAGCCTGCACAAATCCAGACTTTGGAAGTATAAGGAAATTAATGAGATTGCATTGCTCCTCAGACACTGGTTTACCCAGTGATTATTCCTTGCAGGTGAAGGTTTCATCTGTGTGACTCTTTCTAAATGAAAGAATAAGCCAAAGACCTAGTTGTTTAAAAAAAAAAAAAAAAAAAAAAGAGAAAGAAAGAAAGAAAAAAAAGTGTAAAAACATATTAAAGAGGAACTCAGAGCTCAAACCCACAACAAAGAAAAATATGGTAGGAGCGTGGGGGTTGCAGTCAGTCCGTAATAGTTCCTTTCTGCTGCTTCTCCCTTCTCGCACTTCTCTCTTCTCTGTCCTCGGTTCCTCCCGTGGGCTGCATGGATTCAGGATTAACCTCTTTCAGCATGGGCTTCTCTCCCAGCAGCTGTTGCTGCCAGCAGAACCAGCATGGAGGCTGCAGGTTCCTTCAGGGAATAACCACCTGCTACACCTTGGGATCCTCCACGGGCTGCAGCACAGATATGTGCTCCCATGGGGTTCTTCAGAGGCTGCAGAGAAATACCTGCTCCACCCTCATCTCTCCGCGGACTGCAGGGCAATCTCTGCTCCACTGTCCGCAGGATCTCCTCCCCTCCTCCGTCCGACTGCAGCTTGCGGGGCTGTTCCTCACACCTTTTTGTTTCCCCACTCCTCGCACCATGTGCACTTCCTTCAATCTGATTTCCCAGAGGTGCCCGCGGAAGGGCCCAGCTGTGCACCGTGGTGGGGTTGCACAGCTGGATCCCGCTGTGTGCAGCGTGGGGCACCCCAGGGCCTCCACTCAGTGCACCCCCCTTGGGCACCCTAACAGAACCTTACCGGGGTACCCACTGCAGAGTCCATTCACCCTCTCAGGCTTTTTCTTTGGATTGTGTGACAGATGGCGTGGATGGGGGAAGCATCAGAGCATCCAGATGGACAGAAAGGCTGAAGATTTCAGTGCAGGCAACCAACAGCATGCTCAAGAGAGCCAGCAGAACTGCTTAAGTACCATACCTAGCTCTGCCTTGATAATAAGTCACAATGAAGATATAAAACACACCAGGAATAAAAACTTCTGTGTTAAGTTTTTAGGAAAAGTAATATAAATGGAATTAAACAAGAGATGAGGTAAATACAAAAATCTATAATATTGCACAATAATATATCGTGCTTAGGTTTTGATCTTGCTCCCTTTTTAAGCTGCCATCACTCCTTTAACCTCTCCATTAGTGTAAAGTACAGCTGCGTAATATACTGCCTGACCAGCAAGCCTTGCATCATTACAATAACAGCTAGAATAAAGGAATGAAGTGTAAAGCATTACCTTTTTCAGCACCTGAAAATACAAAGATTATTAAGCCTGATTTTCTTCAAAGCATTCTACCCTTCTAATGAATTCAGCCCTGAAGGCTTACCTACAGGTGCCTGTGCAGTAAGAGTACAGGCAGTGTACAGACACAAGCAGCACCTGCAGCCCTCTTCCTCAGGAATGCTAAAAAAGGTTTCCAAACTTCTCTCCTCAAAAATAGCTGCCTTTGTAAACAAACAAATCCACACATACAAGTATTGCCTAAAATTCCTAAAGGGCCCAGGAACAGGTCACAGCCCCAGCACCCAGATGTACATGTGCACCACAAGCATTGATGCACTCTCACAACACACACATTGCTTCCCAGTTCCTGGTCTCAGCTCGGACTGCTTGGTGCAGGTTGGCAGGATTAGTTTTACCCTTTGACCTGAGTCTGCGAGAAAAACAGAAGAATCCTCAGCAGCTCCCATCTGCTATTTACGGAGAAATACCACGCTCTTCCCAGATCCCAGCAATGATCTCATGGCCTGAGAGGTCTCATAATGTCCTCAACAACACCAAGGAAGCCTGAGAAAGATTCAGAAACCGTATTGCATCTCAGGCCAGGCCTTAATCCAGAGACCACACTACTTTTTCCAAGTGAATATATATGAGCTACTTTATCTGCAGCGTAAGACACTAGTTTTCATGACCGTGCTAGCTCTTTGAGCTAACACATGTTCCCTGGTATGACTCAGATTCAGCTCACAGTGGGTTCAGAGGAGATAAACGTGCTCAGAGTAAAAGTGCCAAGGTGGTTTCACAGGCATACAGTGGCAGCTAAATGTTCAGAACATAGCTTCTGTGACTGACCTGGTGCCTGTTGGTGCTCACACCTATTTTGCCCAAGTCCAGGGCATTTTCTTTTCTGCCCAGATGATCCTCAGCATGCAAGGACTCTTTTCCTCCTCTGTCTTACTATTTTAAGGCAGTTTCTCAGCATTCATTTCTTCCTCTTAGCTAACAAGCCATCTAGTGAGAATTCACAGAGAAACAGCTTTAAGTGCTGACACTGATTATTTTGTTACCCATGACAGCAACTCAAGGGAGATTTTTCTGAACATACCTTGAGGAACCTCCAGAAAAAAAAAAAAAAAAAAAAAGGCAACCAAACAAGAAAATGCACACAAATATAGCACATCTCACTTACTCTATTTAGGAGAATTCTTCTCCTGCCTGGAGAAGATCCCTGGGCATAAGATCCCTAAAGCTACAACCTTCTCAAAAGAAAGCAACTAAAGACACTCTTAACCACATACACAAAGCAAGTAAAAAGGTCTTTTTCACTACTTACCTGAGAATCTCTCCATTTCCAACTCACTACCTTTCGTATTCAGTTTGCCTCCACAAGAGCTATCTGCTCTGCTGCTTCGAGCTCATGATGCAAAGAAAAGAACTCCTCACAGAAAGCTGTTTCCCAGGCTCCTGGGCCTTTCAAGCTGCTCTTTGAGATTTATGTTTATCCCTGAGGAATCTAGCTATTTACCTACCCTGTAAGCACATGAGCATTTTACTCAGATCTCCAGCTGTGCCTCAAACTAAAAGTTTCTAATTCTGTTCTTTAGAGCACCCAACACATCTTCTGCCCACCCATGTCTTGCTTCTTCTCTTGATCTGCACGAAGGCAAAGGCAGATTTATCTAAGGTGTTCAGAGCCAAGGAGATGAGATTTAACAGACAGAATCCTGGTTTGCTGATTTTGTGTGCTATCACTAAACATCACTGTCTGGTTTTGCATGTTGAAAGAGGAAACATCTACATGACAAACTACATGATCCTGAGACTATGAGCCAATAAGCTGTATTAGGTTTAATAAGCTACAATACATAAAATGTTTTCTGATTTAATAAATATGCTCCAAATAACAGATAACACTTGTGAGTCCTTTCATTAAATTTTGAATGTTTTCATTATAGATGACACCCACACACAAAAAATAAGACATGAAATATAACAAATTTTCCTACCGAGAAACACATCTGTAAGATCCAAATTACAGCCACTCCTAACCGGAAGGCTCCTAATCGGACTGTAGGAACACCGCGAGCAGCATTAGCATTACGGTCACTGTTCACTGCTGGGGCACATTCAGCTTCAATTTTGGAAGGTACGATGGCTGAGTATGATTAATCAGAGTCTATTTGTTGCAGGAGCTAATGGAAGAAACAGTGCTAAGCATTTTTCAGAAATGAATAATAACCTAGGTACCTGGCACCTGCAGGTGAAGTGAAGCATTACAAACAAATGAGGAATAATAGAGCTTATTGGGCATATAATGTTATTGTTTTATTTTAAAAGTGCAGAATAAGCAAACTAGAAGTAATCAACCTGAACACTTTCACCAAGTAAATAACCTTTAAACTTTCTGATGTCCTATAAAATAACATGATTGATTACCATCTGCATGAGTCTATCAAGGGGAATGGGACATACATGTCGTGAAATTATATTAGAATTTTACTCCTACCTTATCTCCGTAAAAGGGTAGAGTCTACTGCTCAAACAGTAAAACACTGAGTTAATTATTTTAATGGCCCAGATCTTACTATTGTGTTTCCTGGGCTTATAACTTGCTCACAGAATTATTATTCAGGTCTTCAGAATTTCCAAATTAATGTCTGGAGACTGCCAGCAATTTTAAAAAGAAATTCCAAATAATTGTTTCCCTATATTGCCTTTTTTTTTTTTTTAATATGCATTAGTAGAGATCCATCTCGCTAACAGACTCAGGATCATAAAGTTTCCCCGCTTGGAACTTTAAATTAAAAATTAAAAAAAAAAAAGAAAACTTAAAGGAAACAAGGGCTGATGCATATACAGGTGGTAGGTTTACATCAGGACAATACACTGTTCAGACAGGTTAGCAGTTACTGCTTTTGCTGGGTAAAACATAGCCAATTTGGTGATAGCTCATTTCTATGGGGTTAGAAATTTTATTTTGCCAATTGTATAAATCCTACCCTAGAAATCAAAACCGAACCTGGCTTCATCATTGCCAATTTATCAGTTTTAGCAGACAACTACTGCTGGTTTCATAATTTCCAGTCATTTTTTTCTTCTCCCGTAGCTACTTGCTAAAGATTACTTCCATGTATTCTGTCTATCCATAAACCTGAGCTCAAAATCTTCCTCCTGATGTGTCCTAATATAAGGAAGGTCTTCAAGGAGTCTGCAGTGGAAATACTCTTTATTAACACCAGAGAAAGAACAGGAAATTTGTTGGCCACTAATTCTAGCCACTATATAATAAGTCTCATTTAAAAGAATTAATTCACAGTATACACATATGAGCATCTAAGAAAAGGATCACAAGGTATTATATTTCTGAACTATAGGCGGAGTATTGAGACTTGAGAGACTATTTGCTTATTTTTTAGAATGCTGAGTTCAGAAAGTTGAGAAAAATAGAACTTTTGGGTGACACCTACTGCCAAATCCTTTTGCTTTTATAGATCACGCTTCAGAAAAAGAAAAAAAAAAAAAAAACTTTTTTTTCTTTTTTTTTTTACTATGAGAAAGTTAGGGAACAGAATTTTTAATATACTTAGAGTAATCACTATTAAATCTGAGGAATGCAAGGTGAATAAACTGAGAACGTATTAGATGTTTGTGATGTGAAACTGGCTAATATAAAATTCTTAGCCTTCTTATTTCTCCTGAAGTTTGTTTCTATGAGCCTTGTAGAAAACAATACATACCATTCTGCTCTGAAAGAAGTTAGATATTTATCAGGCAGGCTGACATTTGGGGTTATATTTGCATTCAGAATACTTTAAATGTTCAAGCTGAAAGGAGTGAAAGCTTTTGTTTTGAAAAACAAAAATATCACACTGGAAAAAAGAGAAAAAGAGACAGTGAAAACAACTGAATGATTGATTGAGAGATAAACACTGCACATTATTGTTTATTCAAGCAGCTAGGAGCACTAAATAAGGTCTTCCTAATATCATTACTATGGTGATTAACATCCTTTTTCACACTTAAAAATCATTCCTGAAATTCAAGAATGAATTGATTTCTTCCCACGATAATTAATTACTCCACATCTAATTGCAGGAAGCTGCTTATTTTTCCACCTCTGCACTTGCAAAATAATGGCTTAATTCTACCCCCTTTCATCTCCTGTTCTACGCAGTATTAGTAAACACTGGTGATGCCAGGATGATAAGGTGTCTGCTCCTAGCCTTTTCTCTTTATAAAGAAAGCAGGATCTACCATCCTGTATCTCTTCCTCAGGAGAAGGAAAGTGGCTGGGTTTGAGTTTTAAAGAAGGAACTCAAGAAACAGCATGGTGAAAAATATTCAATATGGTTTAAAAAGCACAGCCAAGTGTTCTGGTGTTTGCAATGAAAATGCTGTCTTGAGAGTTTGTGTGGTTATAAGATTGATACCAGGGGTCACCTGGGCTGCATTTCATCAAATAAGTGTTTGAGAGAAAATCCCTACAAAAAGCAAAAGAGTAAAAATTGCTGAGGAGCTATAAAGAATACCGTATTTTGTTTTCAGAAACTTTTTGGTTTTTGTTAAGCTTCTTCTTGACAGAGAGGACAGAGAAATGGTGCTTATGTTTGCTGTTCACCAGCTATGAGCATTTCTTGGTGTGAGTTTGCAAATAATATAATAGTGATTTCTGCCATTGCATAAACATGTTTTTCTTTTATTTTTGATAGATTTCACTTTAGCATCAGCAACACTGGAACACTCCGTGGCACCACTTACATACTATATATGTAAACAGTGGTGTTAATCTACATGTAGTGCAATGAAAAAAATGTGTGAAGTAGTTCTCTGCTCCCACATTTGCAACAAGAAATTTTTGGCAATAGTTATTCAGCACTGAAACAGTTTGGAACAGTTCTGTATTTCCTATGGAAAACTAGCATGTAACAAAGTCTATAATAATATAAATTTTTTTTGGATTTTTTTTCTTGATGTAGTAGGTACTCATTTAACACAACTTCATCAAAAAGAATCAGATGCAGAATACCATCATTGTATCAAATCAAATCAACGTTTTCTATCTCTGCCTAAGGATGACTTCTCTTCAGTAGCTCTCAGTATCTTTGTTCTTTTACTGAAAAAAAAAAATAGTATATTAAGCCTTTATTAATATATTGCTGAAACACATTCTATGTCACCAGTGCAACCTTTGAAATATACAGAATTGGCTTTGAGACTCTTACCACCATCCAATTCCCAATGCACAAAATAAGCTAAGAAACGAGTTTCCTATACGTGCCCATATGTGCACATACACCACTGTTGTATGGCTGTATTCATGAATGATGGGTCAAAATGACTCTTAGCAAGTTTGCAGACAATTTTAAACCCGAGAGAGTGATCAACATGCAGGACTGTCTCTCAAGGGGACCTCGCCGAGATGGAGATATGAGCTGAGAGGGACAACTTCAGGGTCAACAAAGGCAACAGCAGCTCCTGCACCTGAGAGGGAAGAAACCATGCAAGAATGGGCTGAGCACAGAAAGAAAGCAGATTTGCAGAAAAGGGCATATGTGTCTTTGTGTACAACAAGCTGGTGAGGAGCTAGAAAAGTCCACCAATGAGCATTCTAAGGTGTGTTAGCAGGACCGTTGTCTGCAGAACAAGGGAAGCAACCCTTCTCCTACCTTCAGCACCCGTGAAACCACACCTGTGTCCAGTCTGAGGCTTCACAATACAGGAAAGACATCCACACAGAAGAACAAGAACAGCAGAGGCCATGAAGATGGCTACAATGACAAGACAAGAGACAACAGATATCCTGGAATACAGGAAATTCCGACCAGATATAAGGAAAATGAATTTCATCAGACAGCTAGTCAAACACTAGAAAAGAGTATGTAGGATACCCGTCCTTGGAGCTATTCCACCCTCAACTGGACACAAGCCTCAGCAACCTCATCTACTTGCACAGCACGGGGGGTGGGATGGGAGATTTGGGATTTTCCTTCCAGCTTAAGTGACTGCATGAATCCATTAAATGTTTCACCTGTGGAACTTAACAAGTACAAAGAAGAATGAATAATCAAGTGTAAAGAAAATCCTTAAAATGAACATGTGTACCCTGATAGATTGATTTTTTTAGTGTCTTATTGCAGTCAAGAACCAAAACCCAATTGTGACAGACTCCAAAAGCAAGGCATTTCATCACCCTGGGGTGTTTAGAAGTGAAGTTACAAAGGTACTGATAAAGTGACTGATAAAACACACAGAGGAAAAACACAGAATCACAACGAAACGGCTCTGAACAGACAATCAAGCAGCGGTAACATCACAGAAGTAACAATATAACATCAGTAACAACATATCCTACACCTCATGATTAATTTCTTGTGTTAGCCAAAAATTCAATAATCATTTCAATATGTTAAAATATCTTCCACAAATAAAGTCTTTGTGGAAGAAAAACATGTTTTCAGAAAGACTTGGGTGATGACTGGAGAGAAAAAGCTAAAGGTGCACTGGCTGAAGAGCTCATAATAAGAAGGGTGTCAATGGCTGTAAATTGAAGGCGTAACTCTCCTCACTGAAAACTGTTTCATTTGTGCAGACTGGGATTGTCTTTCCTCAGCAGCTATTAAAAAACAAACATCTGTAATTATAAATGCTCTCACACAAATTCTTTCTTCTCCTATGGAGCTGCATATTTTAATATTGCAGTGGATTAGAAATCATAGCTTTCTAAAAGGCAAAAAGAGTGTCCTAAGAACTATTTCCTCTTCTAAAATGCTAATTAACTTTAGATAAACAGCATTCCTGTGTCACATGTCAATTTATTCTAAAGGAAAAAAAAAATGAAAGAAAACAAACTATGCACATACTTAAACTACAATAATACAAAATTGCACCTTTTGAAAAGCTTTGATTGTTTCCTTACCATGACCTTTTGCCTCTTTGAATTGCTAATTCAGTTAATGTGTTCATTTTGCTCTGAAATTTGCATTATGAAAATTACCAGCCTTACAAGGTCCTCTATGTAGGACACAGTTTGCATATTTTGTTACAAAGGTTGCATTTTACACTGGAAAACAGCAGGATGTCTTGAAAAGGTAGAAATATAAGAAGTTACATTAGAGTCAATGGTATAACATAGTGCTTGGTAACACTTTTTAAAAGACAACACGAAGATATGCATTTATTTTTATTCAATTTGTTTATTAATGGAGAATCTAAAATAATTCTGTGATCATTGCTTAGTCTTTAAGACTAGCTAAGGACCAGCCAATTCGACTTGCAGAGATGGCTCTTTAACAGCCATTTTATGGTATTTGGTAACTTGGCACTGGGTAACTACACTCAACTGGTAACAGGGCCTTACTGCATCAGAGTTCAAACAAAACGTTCACAAGATTGTATTGTTTCCTCTGATGGGCCTTACGGGGTAACAAGGCTGGGGAAATAGCTCCGTGCTGTAGTGTGTCCAGAGAGAACCCCTTCGGGCAGCTGCAAACAGCAGGCAGACAAAACACTTAGGACTTAGCAGTTCACCAGTGGTTTATGGACCATTATTTTAGAAGTCCTGAAGTGATTTATGTGCAAGCAGCTCTCAGGACAATTGGGATGTCATGTGTCCAAATAAACTACAAAGATTCTACAACACGTACTTTATGAAGCAAGTAAGTCATAACTTCTTTAAAGCCCTTAACAGTCCCAGTAACACAATAGCTATGGAAAAGGAAATCTTAACACCAATAACTAATGGCTTGTACATTTCAGCATGAAATATTTTTTAAGTACAGAAATTCCAAGAGCAATTGTTTGCACTGTTGGTGGGACTGTCGAAGATAATGCATATGAATGAAGAATCACATGGCACTAGAAGAGTACACTGACCTGAGTTACCCCAACTTCACAGATACGTTTATAAAAGAGCAACTTTAGAAAAAATAACCTGCAATTCTTTCCATGAATGGTACTTTATGAAAGCAAAAAATGTAAGACTGGTCCAACTAGACTACTTTATATTTAACCACCATATCTAAAGTCTAAATTCATCTGCTTGTCCACTTCCAGCCCCTGCAGGTGCAAGCAATGCTCTTGCTGGGGACCCTTTCACGCACACGTCTCCAGTCTCAGAAGTGCATGATGATGAATTTATGCATCAAGGTTTTCATTTCAGTATCACATGTGATACTATTCTATGGTATTTCTCTTACCCCCTTTTATAATCACTCAACCTTAATCTTTGGATTCAATGTTACTGTTTACTTCAGATAGAAAGCCAGAAAACACCACAGAACTAAAATGCCCTGGACTCCTCACACACTGTGGTTCTAAAATTCCAACCACTCTTTAGCATTCTGCTTTAACACTGGTTCAGCTACCATTACTCTATTTCAATGTTTTCAGGCTTTCCTAGCATTACCAGTGCATTCCTGTTCCAGAGTAATATCCATGAGCCAACACACATCAGAAGTGGCAAACAGCACGGACTCAAATTCCAAAGTTTTCATATAAGCAGGTTAGAGTTAAGCAACGAACCCTGCTCAAGTCATCAAGAAACTAAATCTTTTTAATACATGATAGCTTGGATTTTAGCAAACAGAGGTCCTTTAACTTTGCTGAGAGCATCTAAAGCAGTTCTCTTGAAAAGAAGCTAGAGAGGCATCCTTAGAAATTCAGCGCCTACAGAAATTCTGTGATTTAAGTGCTACATTAGCATGTTTTGAATGTTTATGCCATCTGTCGTTCACTGAAGATTCAGAGCGCAATCTCTGAAAGCTAAAATATCTTGCCAAGCTGAAAACCCACCTTTAACTTTAAAATTGCACTCAACCAATGAACCAATCTTACAGTATATGGTTCTACCTGAACTTCAATACAATGTTTATTTTTATTAATATTTACTATTTATCCCAGTATTCTGTAGGAATTAATTTAATGATTAAACAGACATTATGACTGTTAGAACAGATTTTTAATGAAGTAGGTCTAACAGAAGCTATCAGACGCTCCTTAATTGAAAGGCAAATGTTTGACACTTTTCCCCTAAGTATTTCTCTTCTACGCTGCTAGTACATTTTATCTCAAAACATGCATCTTACTGATTCAGATCTAAAACACTGCTCACTTTGTAGGCTGGATTCAACGTAGGCCGGCAGGGCCTGCCTTACCCAGACATTCCTTTGTTGGGTGGCTATTTCAGTCTCATTTTAAAACACCTTCCTTTTTTTTTTTTTTTTTTTTTTTTTCTATCCTGTGTTAATAACTTTTGTTCCACTGGTTGATTTTTAAATTTTTCATTTTGGTTTTAGATCTATTGCCTAGTTGTAGGCAATGAATTTTTCAGCAATGTTAGATTTGTGGTTTAATTTAACAAAAAATGATGGTATTTTAAGCTTTCTCAGAGATAATGAAATAGAACTACACCATTATTTGCTACTATTAGCATGTTAATGGCTCAGACTCTGTTCTCTTTTTAAGCCCTAGTTCCTTGCTTTCATTCCAGTAACACGTTTCTTTGCTGCACACATGAAGTGTTTTATTAATTGACACTGGGTAACAAACACACACTCTGGCACATCCATTTTGGGTATCACAGGTTTACTTTCTTCTTTACCTCTACTTTTGCACATTGGTTTACCGTATTTCAGATGCCTGAGGCCATGATAACAATATAATAGAAATATTTAATCAAACTCACAGTTTACTTCAACAATATTTGGCATCAGTAACAGCTATAATTCACTAGGAACATTAAGCTGGCAAGCTTACTCAGATCTTTGGTAGCTTTTAAATTGAAAATTGTGTGGCATAAAACAGAAATTTAGATAAATACTGTAATTCTGAATTATTGGGCCACAAATTTTTGTATATGTGCATGTATACAAATATAAATCATCAGTGGATTTGTTCCACTGCTATATATAAGTTTTAAATAAAACTGTAGCAACATAGAAACCTTGTATATTCCCAAATTAAGCATGAGCCTACACTGAATGAGCTACTATTTATTTTCACCAGGAACAGTGTTTCTATGCAAAGCAATTCTGAAAAAGTAACTAACAATATTATATCACTTTGGAGCATTAGAAAATATCACCCAATATATCAGATTTTATCCCTTATATGCTACCAACAATGTGTAGATTTGGAAGTCACTACTGTAGAATGTTTCCAAAATAAAACTTAATGACACCACTATTAAATAAATGACAAAAGTTGAGGGTGGAGACCAGGTATATTATTATAATCCATTGTTTTACAACAAATATTTCTAGGAAAAAATATATATACACACCCTAAAAGGAGGTGTTTGAAATTTTCAACCTGATATTAAAAGCATTCAACTTTCAAGGTCAGCTTGTTTCTAATTGGATGTGTTGGCTCAACTGGGATCACCACACGGCCGACATGAGCAGGTCCAGGAGGTTCCTAAAGCACCTTGATGATAACTTCTTGGTGCAGGTGCTAAGGGAGCCAACTAGGAAAGGAGCCCTCCTAGATCTGTTGCTGGAGAACAGAGAGGGTCTTGTGGGGGATGTGGTAATTGACGGCCATCTTGATCACAGTGACCATGAAGCGGTTGAGTTTAGAATTTTTGGTGACAGAAGGAAAACTGCCACCAAAACTTCAGCCCTGGATATGGGGAGAGCAGACTTCAGGCTGCTCAGGGAACTAGTCAGCAAGGTCCTCTGGGAAATTGCTTTTTTTCTTTCCAAATTATCAATACAGCCGATTAAACACTTCCAGAAAGTAGTCAAGCAGATAGTTAAAACTTTTTTATTTTATGCAGAAACAATGAGGTTGACACATATTTTTTTCCTCCAAAGCAAGTATTGGTATCCAAATTTAAAAACATGGATTTTTTAAAACTCCTTGCAAAACAGAGCAATGCAGAATTAAATTTTAATGTAAGGACTTTCCCTCTCAATCCAGAAGCCTAAAATTATCAAGCTGAACATTTTACATACCACCAGCTTTACACTATTGGCATTCTGAACAAGGATTGAGCCTTAAAGCACAAAGTTCATGACTTGAAACACTAGAGGCAGCACATTGCTACTGGAAATCACAATACAACTGTGTTTTCTGCATCACTCAAGGAGATGTTATTTCCCAAAATAAAACCAAATCTTTCTTATTATGCAATTTCAGTATAGACTGATACATTCTTTGTTTCAAGAGCATGCCAATACAGGGAATGGGACAGGGTATCTAGGTCCGAAAGGAACAGACCTGAAACATGTACTGTGAGCACTGCTTCCAGTGCAGCAACCCTGGGCACTGAAGCGAAAACAACATCAAGCTCAAAAAGCATGTTGGACCTTCCTCATTCCTACAAAGTTTAAGACAAAAAGATCAGCAAAAAATCTCATGATGATCTTTTAATTTTGAATCACTATCTCACCAGAAACTCCATGTTCAGCAAGTTTGCCTGAACAGAGTTACAGAACTATCTATCCAACTTGACATTTTTATTTCTTTTAGAAGTAATTTAAACCACTGCTCATAATACAAGAAGTAGTGGATAGCACCCATGGAAACCAATTTCTCCCTTTACTAATGAGAGACTGGACATCCACATTTTCCTTTGTGCGTATCAAGTGCTTGCAAATGATATGATATTTAATCTTCATATGGTATACATGGCAATCTTTAATCAAACTGTACTGATTACGTTTTTTTAGCAAGGGTTGCAGCAAGAAATACATATTCTCTTAAATTATGCAGGAAATACAGTCACCAACACAATCAAGAATGTCTTGCACATGTAGGTCCCTTTGCTTTCTTTGTCTTTATGACACTGGTCATGGAACAGTTGTTAGGAAAAGAATAATAACAAATACTAAAAATTCATCATGATATTGCAAAAATCTATTTGGCAAACAAATTTTCAGTATCACTCAGACTTCTCCCACCCACCTCAAAAGGGCTAGAGAAGAGCTAGGTATAGGGAACAGTCACAGAATGAAGGAATGTATTTGTTTTCAAAACAACCTAAAAACAGATGATGGAGCAGGACTATGGCAGACAAGTCAGAGAGAACATGGATAAGCAGCAGTTGCTCGTTACTTCTTCCTTTCAAATTAAATTAAAACCATCAGAAGGAATCTCTGACTGCAACAACTGAATAATCATATGTAAAATTAAAGTCATTGCAGCTGCCAAAAAGATGGTCAGTTTCAAAAATCGATTATACAGAAGCATAAGAAAAAAGTTTATTATGAGCTATTAACATAAAATAGATATATTGGCTTGTTAAGGAAGTCTTTATGTCAGAGGATGGTGGAATTTAGGAACATGTTAAAGGTTATTGTGCATCTGCCTTTTCTCTGTAATACCCATTATTTGCAATTATTAGAATAAAATATAATACAGGAATTTTCCTGGGTGCAGTAAGACAGCACTGTTCCTTCCAACACAGACTGGATTGTGTCCAGGGAAAACAGATGTCAATTACCAGCAAAGCATACATACCATTCATCATCTATACCACTTAAATACTACGCATGTAATTTCAATTTATGTCAAGTTGGTGCTTTCACAGTAAGAAATAAAGGTCTTGTCAAACAATAAAAAAGACATTTTATGTACCTAGTATTTCTAAGCAGAAAGAGTGAAAATATCTTCCAATAAAGAACTGGGGAAAAAAAAATCAAATGCTGACAACTTTTTATTAAAAAATCTAATTTCAAAATAGCTTCTTTTGTTATTACCGATACCTTCTGCCAGGTAAGAGTAGAAATGCAGAAATTAACCTTTACTAAATTCACTGAGAAACACCTTTTATGCATAGTAAAGAGACTAGCTGATTTGGAAAAGGCAGCAGTGGCAGATTTATAACACAGTATTTGCCTTGCAAAGCAAAACCAGAGGTAAATATATCGGACTACTGCTGCCTACAAATGTCCCTCATTTAATACAGCAGAAGTTGAATCTAAAATCTAAAAAAATGTCCAGAAAAACAATTCCTAATGAGCAACACCATGACAGTTGAATTTCTACTCAGAGGTAAAATCTTTGAATCCTCAATAAGAGAAGAAAATGTTTCTCTAGATTGTGAATTACTATTTCCTATAAAACGTCACTAGATGGCACCTTGTCATCACACTTTAAACTCAGAGATCCTCATGACTGTCATTCCCTTATGACAGAAAACACTAAACAAAAAATGTGCTGGAGACATTTCAATTTACTGTAATTCCTAAAATACTGTTTTTACCACTAAGCAACGCAAACTGTCCTACCGCAAGTCCCCTAAAAATTGTAGAAAATTCTGTATTCCTAGGTTGTTTGTCAATACACTTTGCAATGCGCATTTAAAAGTGGTATCAAAACCATGACTGAGTTGAAAGCAGTCTTTTTTATTACTGTTTTTTTTACTCATAACTTAGGACTCTGAGCATACTGAAAAATTCCCTCCTGTAAGTTTTCCAAATTCCAGCGTGTAGAACTACCCCAAAGTGAATAATACTAGTAAGAGTAAAGGTAATTGGTTTTCTCTCTTGCATTTTCTGCAGCTCCCATAGGGTGGCTTTGTTCATCTTCCGAGCAGAAGACGAGGCATGAAACCAAGCTTCATTGCAAGCCTTCTAACATCAGTTTGGCTCACCTTTAATGAGGAGCAGTGCAAAGAATAACTTGCATTGAAGCTCATTCAGTTAATAAATGTCTTCTTCATTACTTATGTCTTCCTTCTATGTACTGAGTCACTGTCCAGCCCCAGCTTTCCTTTCCACGCTATAACCATGAATGTTCAAAAACATGCAATGATGTCCTACCAAACTTTACCTGACATTTCGTCAGCTCTCTTGATTTTCATGCCTGCTAGCATTTGAACTTCTAGCTAGAAATTAGCTTTCCTATTTTTACGTTATTTAGACTGACATTTAACTACATAACTGAAGCACAGAGGAAATTCTGATAGTGAAAGGAAGGTTGTTAAGAGAACAATGCATAGCTTAATATCTCTACTGCCAGCCAAAACCACCACCACCATTTATCTTAATACAATGAAAAATTAAAATGTCAGCCTCTGTCAACTTATCATTGAGATCTGCTTTTCTAAGAATAAAATAGCTGTAACTTGCTGCTATAGGCAAAGCTAAACAGTGATAACAAAAATCATCATTCAGCAAGGTATGCACCTAATTTAATAACAATGCACTAGAAGAAAACCTGTATCAAAGCACAAAGCTGGGAGGAGCGGCTGATGCCCCAGAGGGCTGTGCTGCCGTTCAGAAGGACATCAACAGGCTGGAGGGGTTGGGCCAAGAGGAACCTCATGAAGTTCATCAACAAGGGCAAGGGCAGGGTCCTGCACCTAGGGAGGAATAACCCCAAGCACCAGTACAGGCTTGGGGTGTCCTGCTGGAGTGCAGCTCTGCAGAGAGGGACCTGGGAGTCCTGGTGGCCAGCAGGCTGACCATGAGGCAGCAATGTGCCCTTGTGGCCAAGAAGGCCAACGGGATCCTGGGGGGCATTTGGAAGAGTGTTGCCAGCAGGTCAAGGGAGGTGATCCTCCCCCTCTGCTCAGCCCTGGTGAGGACAGGCTGAGAGAAATGGGCATTTTTAGCCTGGAAAAGAGAAGCCTGAGGGGAGACCTCATCAATGTGTATAAATATCTGAGGGCAGGGTGTCGAGAGGATGGAGCCGGTCTCTTTTCAATTGTGCCCAGCAACAGGACAAGAGGCAGCGGGCACAAACTGAAGCACAGGAGGTTCCAGCTCAATATGAGGGGGCACTTCTTTACTGGGAAGGTGACAGAGCACTGGGACAGCCTGCCCAGAGAGGTTGTGCAGTCTCCTTCTCTGGACATATTCAAAACCCACGTGGATGCCATCCTGCACAAGGTGCTCTAGGTGATCCTGTTCGGCAGGGTGATTGGGCTGGATGATCTTCAGAGGTCCCTTCCCACCTCAGCCATTCAGTGATTCTGTGACTATATTTTGTTTATTATTAAATTCCATTTATAGTTTTTTTGAGGTTTTTCCTCTATTCAACCTACAATAGTAACACTATCACATCAACTAAATGACATCAGAATATTTTCAAGGATATTATTTCCTGTTAACAAGGGCTGTACCTCCAGCCATTGGGCCAACTCCTCTAATGAGATTTAAAAATAAAGTGGTGTGTGATAGCCATGAGCAGTAACACAGTAAACAAATGAAGATGTACTGAAGAGAAGTCAAGGTTCTCTACCTGCTTCTAACTGCTTCTATCTATTGTGCATTAACACAGCAACAAATTTTGTGTGCCAGGGTACCCCAAAGATGTAAAATATGATAAAAATCTTCCCACTTTAGCCATCTCAGGTAAAATTTTGATCTTATTCTGAATACAATTCACATTCAGTGAAACTAAAAAAAAAATACTCTTAGAACAAAATGATAGAGCTGTAAAGAAATAACAAATGGGTATTTTGCAGCAGTTAGATTAGGTTGAGAATTCCAAAAAAAAAAAAAAAAAAAAAAAAAAACCCTCAAGATTTTCACCAGATTTTTTTTTTAAGTAAGATTAGTTCTACAATATCAAGAGATAAATGCGCAATGTACTTGCCAAGGAGATCGGCTCCGGGGCGGCTGTGTGCTGCAGGGGAGCGGGGGACCGAGGCAGGCAGGGCTATTTTCTGGCATCGAGGCCACTCGAGGGAGCCACCAGGGCCCGGCAGCCCTTGCGAGGGAGGCTGACGAGGCGCGGGCAGAGCCGGCAGCACCCCCTTCCTGGCCGTACGAAGGCAGCCCCTGGAGAGCGTGGCGACCAGGAGGGGCAAACGGGGCGCGGTGCCTCAGGCATGAGGCGGCAGTTTGTGCGGCAGTGCGTGCAGGTAGGGCGCCCTCACCGCTCTTTCCCAATGGTCTTTCCCAATGGTGGTTGCAACCTGCTCGTGAAGAGCCCGGCCATGGTAACCACCAGGCAGAAAACTGGTGATGCCAAGAGATGCCTCCGCATCTCTTGTGGCCTCTCCGGCCACAGTCACTGATGTGGCTGCCCAGACAGAAGTCTCGGGGAAACACACGGCCCTCCAGGTCTGCAGGGTGTGCCCGAGTCTTCTGTCGGTGTCTGACAGTAGCAGCAGTGGGTATGCCTGTGGGAGGTGTGCCCAGACTGAAGAGCTGCTCAGCCTGGTGGCAGAGCTTCAGGAGGAGTGGAGTAGGCTGAGGAGCATCAGGGAGCCAGAGAGGGAAATTGACTGGTGGAAGCATACTCTACCCTCACCTTCCCATCTACCCTTATATAACAGGTGTGAGGGTCTAGAACACGACAGTCAAAACAACAATGTAGACGAAAGCCCATCCCAGTTGGAAGGGGTGCCTAAGGTAAGGCAACCTACCCCCCACATCGCTACATCTTCTGTCAAAAAAGAAAGACGGGTTATCGTCAAGGGGGGGGCTCCCTTCTGAAAGAGACAGAGGACCCAATATGCCATCCAGACCCAACCCACAGGGAAGTCTGCTGCCTCCCTGGGGCTCGGGCGAGAGACATTACTAGGAAAGTCACTCGCCTGGTACGGCTCACCAACTACTACCCACTACTGGTTTTTCAGGCTGGTAATGATGAAGTAGCAAGGAGAAGTCTGAGAGTGATCAAAAGGGACTTCAGGGATTTAGGGCAACTACTTAAAGGATCAAGGGCACAGGTTGTGTTTGCCTCTGTCCTTCCGGTAGGGGGGATCAATGTTGACAAGCAGACTTGTCTTATTAACACATGGCTTCAAGACTGGTGCAACTGGCAGAACTTTGGGTTTTTTGATCATGGGAAGGTCTACACAACACCAGGCCTGCTGGCACCAGATGGGATGCGCCTCTCTCAGAGGGGGAAAAGGATTTTTGCCCAGAAGTTAGCAAAGCTGATAGATAGGGCTTTAAACTAGGGTCAGAGGGGGAAAGGGATAAAACCAGGCCTGCTGGTGATAAGCTAAGGGATGGCATGCTAGAATCAGAGGGACTGTGTGCTAGTGAGGTCCTTTGGTCTGCTCCACGAGGTGTGTGCAATGAGGCTCATTTGAAGTGCTTCTACACAGAAACACGCAGTATGAGGAATAAAATGAATGAGCTAGAAGTCTTGGCCCAGTCCCACAGCTATGACATCACTGGCATAAGCAAAACTTGGTGGGATGAGTCCTGTGACTGGTGTGTCGCAATAGATGGTTATAGGCTCCTCAAGAGGGACAGGCAGGGCAGGCAAGGTGGCGATGTATGTCAAGGAGGGGCTGGACTGTGTGGAAGTTGAAGTTGGTGATGGCAAAATTGAGAGCCACCAAATTGGGTAAGGATTAAGGGACAAACAAATAAAGGGGATGTCATTGTGGGAGTCTATTACAGACCACTTGGCAAAGATGCCGATGCCGATTAATTATTCTTTGAGGACCTAAGAGATACCGCGAGATTAACTGCCCTTGTCCTTCTGGGGGACTTCAACTTGCCAGACATCAACTGGGATCACTACACGGCCGACATGAGCAAGTCCAGGAGGTTCCTAAAGCACCTTGATGATAACTTCTTGGTGCAGGTGCTAAGGGAGCCAACTAGGAAAGGAGCCCTCCTAGATCTGTTGCTGGAGAACAGAGAGGGTCTTGTGGGGAATGTGGTAATTGACGGCCATCTTGATCACAGTGACCATGAAGTGGTTGAGTTTAGAATTTTTGGTGACAGAAGGAAAACTGCCACCAAAACTTCAGCCCTGGATATGGGGAGAGCAGACTTCAGGCTGCTCAGGGAACTAGTCAGCAAGGTCCTCTGGGAAATTGCTTTTGAAGGCATTGATGTCCATCAGCGCTGGTCAGTCTTTAAGCACTGCATCCTAAACGCACAGGATCAGGAAATTCCAAAATATCAGAAGTCACGCAGGTGAGGGAGAAGGCCAGCCTGGCTGACCAGGGACCTTCTGCTGGAGCTTGGGCAGAAAAAGAAAGTGTATGGCTGCTGGAAGCAGGGTCAGGCAACATGGAAGGAATACAGGGACACTATTTGCATTTGTTCATGTTTGGTTTTTTGCTATTTTACTCCCAGTACCCTTTCTCATCTCTTCATTAAAAACAATATATGCTATTTGTTATCGATATATAGGCATGAATTTTAAGAAATGGAGACTGAGGATAAAGCAAAGCCATTTTAGTAAGAGGCAAATCTTTAAACAAGCAGGAAAGAGATTTTACAATAGCCTGGCCTAGGGAAAGGTTACAAAAGCAAATAAAGAATCAGCACTTAGACAAGGCTCATAAGAAAAGGGACAAAAAGGGCAGAATCCTATCCCATGTATACACCTCTAGAGTTCAGTTAGCAGTTTGATGACCTCCTAAAGCTTCCCAACAGTCATTTGTTCAGTTATGTTTTCTTAGCTCCACAGTCATAACTGGTTGCTTGATGAGATTGAAGAACAAAAATCACAATCATTCAGCTTAATGAAAATATCTTGAATTATTTAACTAGCTATAAAGCAGCTATACCTGTCAAGAGACATGAAATTGGATAGATAGATCTGATTCACCACTGAGTTACCACTGTAGTTTTATACCATTGTAGCTCCAGCCATTTTAATGAAGTCTCAATTATATAACACAGAAGTGAATTTAGTCTATGATTGGCCTGGTTTCAGTTAGGACAGAGTTAATTTTCCTCCTAGTAGCTGGTAGGGTGCTGGGTTTTGGATTAGGATGAGAAGAGTGCTGATAACATGCTGATGTTTTAATTGCTGCAGAGCAGTGCTTACACCAAGCCAAGGACTTTTCAGCTTCTCGCTCTGTCCTGCCAGCGGGCAGGCTGGGGGTGCAGCAGGAGCTGGGAGGGGACAGACCCAGGACAGCTGACCCCAACTGGCCCAAGGGGTATTCCGTACCATCTGGTGTCATGCTGAACAATTAATATGGGGGGGCTGGCCGGGGTGGGGGGACCGGCTGCTCGGGGATAGGCTGGGCATCGGTCAGTGGGTGGTGAGCAATTGCATTGTGCATTGCTTGTTTTGTACACACTATTATTATTATTATTATTTCCTATCTTAATAAACTGTCTATCTCAACCCACAGGCTTCACTTTCTCATTTTTCTCCTCCATCCCAGAGAGGGAGGGGGAAGGGTGAGCGAACGGCCGTGTGGTGTTTAGCTGCTGGCCGGGTTAAACCACAACAGATTCTCATATAGGATCTGTCATTGGGAGCAGGAAAAGCAGTCAGTAATTATAAAAAGAAGTCTGGAAATAAGTCTTTCAACCTCTGGAAGTGGGGCATTATTCAATAGTTCGTTCACAGATACATTTGAATTCTCATCTGTCAACTCTCCTTTTATTATCAGATTGTTCTGTAAGTAATGAGTTGGCAACACATTTGAAAAATCTTTGTATTCCTTCTCATCCATCACAACAAATAATTTTCCAAGCAAAAAGAGAAATAGTGTAATTTCAAGAGACATGAGCTCAACACTTAAATCGTTATTTTTTATGCCATGGTTGTGCAGCATCAGAAATACCATGAAAACCCCTTCTCTTCCCATCACAACCCTGTTCATCAGGCCAAAATATGGTGCTCTACTTGCCTTTATAACTCTACCCCAACCCAAAAAGCAGCACAGAAGCAATAATTAAAGGTCTGTAAGTTACAGTGGCTCAAGTAAGACAACTGGAATTGTGTTTTTAAAGGTAGTACTTTGAAGTTTGAGGACACTTTCTTACAGGCAACAACAACCAAAGGATACAAAGTTTAAAAAAAAAAAAAAAAAAAAAAAAAAAATACAAATTAAAATTGGACCCCACAATTTTAAACACCCCCCCCACACACACACACACACACCCCTCTTCTCCTCCCCGTCCCTCTCTTTAAACGGGAGAGGGAGCTTTTGTCTAAGAGAAAGACTGTCACTTTTCGGTGGCTACTAAAACTTTCATAAGCAGTTCTAGCAGGAGGAAGTATCAGATCAGAGAGCCTTATTGAAGGAGTACTCTGCTCCGATATGTTGGAGTTAGCAGTTCTGTCCGGAGTCGATTGAAGGCCTCCGCGGCCGGTACTGGCCTCGCCGAGGTGCCTGTCGCAGTGCTGCGCCTTGGTCACCGGGCGGCAGCAGAGGCACAGGCAGCGCTGCTGCCGGGCAGGGCTCTGCTCGTGCGGCGGAACAACATGGCGGCCTGGGGACAGGGCTGCGCGGCCCGGGCTGCTGAGGGGTTCAGGGCTTTCTGCGGGGACACCACGCTCCCCACTCCCCCAGCGTGTCATCGCAGGGCCCAGAGCACCGCGCTGCGCCGTAGCTTCCCCCCAGAATCCCCACCAGGGGCTTTCCCTGCCCCAGCTGAAGCCAGGGGTAGAAGAATGGGGGCTTGCTTAGTCGTGTTAATGATTTCTAAATAAAACAATCGTAATTATTGAAGCCAGGAATGTAAGAATGGGGGCTTGCTTAATCGCTTTAAAATAGATATTGGTGAGTGTCTTTGCTTACTCCTGTGCAAATTAACCAAAACAAGGAGTCTTGGGGCCCCTCACAGAAGATGTTTCCTGGCAAAAACGGGGAACCTGTCTCAAAAACCAGCTGAGACTGACCTTGTGGTTTGGACAAGAGCCAAGGAGCAGCTGAGTCTGTACAAAGGCGGGCGGTCAACTAGTGGTGATGGAGAGGAGTTATCGGACTTCATCCCCATGACCCCCCAACGACCACCACCAGAAGGCACTGCACAGGCGCAGATGGGAGGAGTTTATGGAGATGACTTCTTGCAGCTAATTTTAATACGAAGCGGGGATAGGTTATGAATATGTGTAGGTGTATTGGGAAAGTTCATGTGTATGTAACTTTTCACTGCATATAACCAAAGCAACTTGCCACGTTAAGGTGCACATACCTTTGGCAGCTATCCCACATGCACCCGCTGCCAAAATAAACCACATACCTACTTTATAACTTACTTGCTTTGAGTTATAGAGTTCTTCGACGAATCACAGCCACCAGGCTCGCAGTCCCCCCAGCCACACCGACTGTCCCGGCAGCCACCACCCCCGCAGGCCCACGGGATGCCCAGTCCTGCTCATCTTCTGCCTTGCTTTGGCCACAGTCCTGGCACCAGGCCCACAGACCTGCCCCAGCTCTACGAACCTGCTCCCCTGGGCACGGCGACAGCCACTTACACAGTGCAAAAGGACTGCAAGCACAGGCAAGAGTGCAAGCAAGAGGGCAACTCGTACGTCACCTCCCAGGTGGGAAGTTGCTGCAGGGCTCAGTGCCCGTATACTCCATGTTGGCCTGGGTCAGGCATCCATTAGGCTGTCCCGTGGGAAACGGTCACCTCCTTTAGCCATGGCCTGCAGGTCGGAGACAGAGGAACTAAAAGTGAGGAAAGGGCAGAAGGACACAAGCAGAGAGAGAAAATGGACCACCAGTAGTGCGGTGAGACGGGGAACGGGACAGGAATTGTTAGAGAGCAGGACAGGGACAGGGACAGCACTGGTGGGGGAGGGGGGAGGGAAATGATGGGCAAGGCAGAGAAGAGAGATCAAGAGATAAAACACTGAAGAAAGGACAGGAAAGACAGAAGAAAGGATACTGAAAGAAAGGACAGCCCAGGGGGATAGAGCAAGACAGGATGAGACAGGGAATCAGACAGGGAGAGAAAGACTGCAAAAATAGGGAGGGGAAACAGAGCAGATGGATAGCTAGAAGAAAAATAGGGACAGGGAGCAAAGCAGAGGGATATCGCGAGAAACAACGGAACAGGGGCAGCAGGACAAAGTTCAACAAAGGAAAAGTGTTAGGCTTAGAGGCAAAGAGAGACAAGGAAAGAGACAAGAAGCATGACCAGGGGATGGAGAAGGGCAAAACAGCAATAGGCAGAAAGACAGAGAAAGAGAAAAGAGCACAATGACAGAGGGACAGAGAAAGACTGGCATGGAGGGAGGGCAGGGAACACAACAGATGGATTGAAAGAAGAAGGGGTGAAGAAAAGAAAGTGTGATAAGGGGATGGAGTGGGACAAAAAAATAGAAAAAGCAGAGGTAGACGAAGTGGGGAAAAATGCTAGAAGGAGAAAGAAAGGGACGGAGGGGAGGGAAGAAAGCTTGAGAAAGAAATTAGCGATGGGCAGCAGAAGTGAACGATGGAGAACTGAAAAGCATGTATAGGGAATGGGACAGAGTGGGAGAGTAACGGAGGACAGGGCACTGGGATAGAGAGAGAAAGGGAGGGGCACAGGGCAGGAGAGAGATGGAGAGAAAGCTGTAGTGTGGAGCAGGATTGAGACCAGGAAAGAGAAAAAACAGAAGGGCAGTGACACAGACAAATGGAAAAATGGTGAGCCACCTGCACGGGGGGAGAGAACAGGAAATGGTGGGGCAGGCTGTCCCACTGACAGAAAGATGAAGGCAGAAAGGACGGAGTGGAAGGAGGGCAGAGAAGCAGCAACAGGGAAAAGGGACAGGGTGCAGGATGGGAGAATAAAAAGTCCTAGGATAGCTAGCAAGGTAGGGGAAGGGAAGGTGGGAGTGGATGGTCAGGGATATGAAGCAGGGCCCAGCTGTAAGAAAATATACTGGTGAGGAGCAGGACAGAGTGAGAGAATGAGATGAATGGGAAGTAGGGCAGTGGGATGCAGAAAGAAAAAAAAGGAAGGAAAAAAAAAAAGTGACAGTGAGCAGGATAAGTGAATTGACAGAAAACAGAAGTACAGGAAGATTTCTTTCTTTTTACACCAAAAGCCAGAAACAAAGGAGCAGGACAGACTGGCCGAGAATAAAGGCAGAGAAAGAACAGACAGAGAGGCAGAGTAAAAAGGGAATGGGGGAAGGGCAGAGGGATGGAGAACAAAACAGAAGGAGAGGGAGGAAGAGTAGATGAAGATGGGTGGGAGAGAAGAACAGACAAAGAGGAAGACAGGGAGGAGGACACAGGCATTGGGTAGGGGCAAGGTGCAGGGAAGGGATGCATATCAGGACAAAAAGGGAAGGAAAAGGATAAAAGTGATGAGTTGCAGGTTGGAGACAGAGGAAGAGCAAAAAGGAACAGGTGTCAGGATGGAGGCACAGAGAGAGGAAAAAACAACAGACAGCTGGATGAGGAGATATAGTGAGAAATGAAGACAAGGGCAGTGGAACAGAGAGAAAGACAAAAATTAGAGAGCAGAAGCATGACATAGGAACAGGCAGAGAAGGATGCTGAAGAGAGCAGAGAGAGAGAAAGAAGCATTAGGGGCAGAGGGGGAAGAAAGAAATACACAAAGAAATGTGAGAGGGACAGGGAGAGGAAAAGAAGGACAGGGAGCAGAACACCAGGATTGTCAGAGAACAGCAGGGACAGGGGGCAGCACGGAGATGAAGAGACGTTGTTAGGGACAAAGGGACAATGCAAATTTAAGAAAATAGGAGAAGCAGGGCAGAGAAGCAGAGAGAGGAAAGGAAGCCCATGAGACAGAGTAGAATCAGAGAATCATCTAGGTTGGAAGAGACCTCCAAGATCACCAAGTCCAACCTCTGAGCTAACACTACCAAGGCCTCCGCTAAACCATATCCCTAAGCTCTACATCTGAACCTCTTTTAAAGACCTCCAGGGATGGTGACTCAACCACTTCCCTGGGCAGCCTATTCCAGTGACTAACAACCCTTTCCGTAAAGAAGTTCTTCCTAATATCCAACCTAAACCTCCCCGGCACAACTTTAGCCCGTTCTCCCTCGTCCTGTCACCAGGCACGTGGGAGAACAGACCAACCCCCACCTCGCTACAGCCTCCTTTAAGGTACCTGTGGAGAGCGATAAGGTAGCCCCGAGCCTCCTCTTCTCCAGGCTGAACAACCCCAGCTCCCTCAGCCGCTCCTCATAAGACTTGTTCTCCAGACCCCTCACCAGATTCGTTGCCTTTCTCTGGACTCGCTCGAGCACCTCCATGTCCTTCTTATAGCGAGGGGCCCAAAACTGAACACAGTACTCGAGGTGTGGCCTCACCAGAGCCGAGTACAGGGGGACAATCACTTCCCTAGTCCTGCTGGCCACACTGTTTCTTATACAAGCCAGGATGCTGTTGGCCTTCTTGGCCACCTGAGCACACTGCTGGCTCATATTCAGCCGACTATCAACCAATACTCCCAGGTCCTTCTCTGCCAGGCAGCTTTCTAACCACTCATCTCCCACCTGTAGTGCTGCTTGGGGTTGTTGTGCCCCAGGTGCAGGACCCGGCACTTGGCCTTGTTGAACTTCATACAGTTGGCCTCAGCCCATCGGTGCAGCCTATCCAGATCCTCCTGCAGAGCCTTCCTACCCTCGAGTAGATCGACACACGCACCTAACTTGCTGTCGTCTGCAAACTTACTGAGGGTGCACTCAATGCCCTCGTCCAGATCATCGATAAAGATATTAAAGAGAACTGGCCCCAGTACTGAGCCCTGGGGAACGCCACTAGTGACCGGCCTCCAACTGGATTTAACTCCATTCACCACGACTCTTTGGGCCCGGCTACCAGCCAGTTTCTAACCCAACAAAATGTTGGGGTTTAAGCAAAGCAAAGAGACAAGGATTGGGAGTCCCCAGATCCCCGTAACCACCCAATACCTGTCTCCAGAGATCCTGCCAGTGTGCCATAGGTGCAGGGCACAGTGGGACTGATGCATGGGGCTTTCACTGTGTGCACAAAGCATGGCCTCACACAGGAGAATAGTGCCAGGGAGGTGGCTATGGATGGGTACGGGTGTGTAAGGGCTGTGTGTACTCAGGTTATGCTCAGTGTCAGCGGTGCGTATGTCCACACGAGTGTGCTGGGGCACGCGCGGCTGCCAGGAATGCATACGTAGGGTGTGCGTGAATGGGTGTGCGGGTGTGTGTGCCCGCGAGCGGGGGCACTCGTACCCGTGTGTGTGTGCCCGGGGCTGCTGGAGCAGGGGCGGAGCGAGCGGCAGGGTGGCGGCGGTGCCGAGCTGTGCCCCGGCAGCACCGGCAGCAGCCGCACAGAGCAGCGGAGCGGAGCGGCGGGCAGGTAGGACCCCGCCGGGCAGGTGGGACCCCGCCGGGCAGGTAGGACCCCGCCCTGCCTCCCCCCGCACCGCCCCGCAGGTGCCACCGGGGCAGGCGCCGCGCCCTGGCGGCGGCCCCCGGGCAAAGCGGCCGGGAGCGGGGCAGGGCACTGGGGCGGGCGGGCGGGCGGTGCGGGAACCTGAGCCCTGCCTTCTGCAGGCAGGGCAGCGAAAGGAGAGGCTCCCGGGGACAGACAGCCCAGCCGTGGCCGTGCCTGCTGCAGGAGGTGGGGAGGACCGAGGCTGCCCGACCCAGGCTGGGCAGAGGAAGGTTGCCGGGGTGCGGGAGGGCTGCTGGGCTCCCGGGCTGAGGCCCTGAGGTTGCCAAGCAAAGGGGCTCTGCGTTGTCCCCCCGTGGAGCAGATGAGGCACCTTTTCATAGCGCTGCTGCACAAGTGGGGAAACAGAGGCACTCTGTGCTGGGGATGGCAATGCCAATAGTGGAACGAGCCCACAAACGCTGGTGCCTGAGCCCACTGAGAGACGGGGCTCTAACTGCCTGCTCCTCCTCTCCCCCCTTTGCTGCTCTCTGTCTAGACCATCAAGGGCCTGTACCTTCCTCTTCCCATCAGTCCTGTATCTGTGCCCTTACCCTGCCTACCCCTGCCCTTCTTGGCCTTCCCTGGATGCAAGAGCTGCCTATGCTGGCCCCCAGGCAGCCCTGGTTTGACCTGGTGCCTGCCCCCACCTGTGTTGGTGGGTTTTGTCGGTGTTGTTTGTTATCCCCAACAGTCAGGCACTGAGAACCCTTCTCCCTGCAGATCCTTTACTGGACCCTTTTTGGAGAAGCCAGGTCTCTTGGATTCCATTCCCAACTTTGCCACTGATTCAGTTCTCATCCCTTGCAATTTTACCTCCCGTGACGCACCACCTTTGCCCCTGCTAACCCTGAACAGCAGATGTGGAAGAGGAAATTCATTGCCCACGGTCTCCTTTTTTCTCCTTGTTCAGCACCTGTCCCTCTCTCTGTCACTGCTAGTCAAGGCTGTTCAGAACCAACTGAGACTCAGGAGCATCACCGTGAACCCATTCACAAAATGGTAGGGAGTGAATGCAAAACGCTTCCAAGGGACAACAGAGCAGTGGGAGTTACTGGCAGCATCCTGAGCAGATGCTGAACTGGGACTGCATCCAGGTCCCACTCTACGAGAGATGCTCTGAATGACTCCTTGGGAGTCACTCAAAACCTCAGAGCCACGGCAACATCACAGTTGGTATATATCACTCCTGAGATCAGAAAGGGTAGCGCTGCTTTTACTCTGTGCCTGTTCCTGTCACTCTCCCGTCTTTGCAGGCAGGACTGCGCAGAGGTGGGAATCAGAAATAACAGAAACATTCATTTTTCTGCTACAGTAGTGACAGCTCTGATCCAACCAGCCACCTCTTTACGCTCACCACGTCTCAATTCCCATCCGTAAAGGGGAATTGAAGTGCTGCTTGGCCTTCATATAGACAGGCCATGAGCCATGGGCAACCAAGGAGAACCTCAAAGCTGTGGCAAGGCTACATAGTCAGGCACTGACTGATACCAGGAACGCCTGCGGCAGGGGACCCATGCTCACATGCCCCTTGCAGTGCTTCTGCTTCAGGCACTCGCCCTGCCAGTGCTCCCAGGGAGCCCTCGCCCCATCCCTGACCTGAAGGCGAAGGCACCAGCTAGATCTCGATTTCTTGCAGAGATGCTGCAGTCTCCATAGTCACAGTGAGCCAGTGTTGGGCCACGCTCTAGTTACAACAGCACATCCATACAAACACTGAAGAGGAAAAGGAACCCAAATCATATTTTTTCAAGGGGATCTGTGTCTATGTGTACATTTGATAATCCACCAGCTCCAGAACTTAAATACATGCAGGCAAATTTCTGTGCATGACTGTTTCCCCACACAAACTCACCTGCTTTCAGTCCAAAAGCTTATTTTGGGGGCAAGAGAATGATACAGGAAGCCCAAGTCCTGAGGAGACCTGCCCTATGAAACAGAGAATATATACCTGGGTCACTGAGTCCGAATCACAGGTGGTCCCATCAGAGCCGTCCTCCCCAGAAAGTCCTCACTTGGGCACAACACAGAACCGTGTAGTAGCTGTCACTGCCAAAAGCATTTCCAGCCTGTGTCTAGCGTGCAATGTTTATTGTAGAACAGGTACCAAAAAGGCTGGGAACGGGGGTACTATCAAAACACACAGGAGTACAGGAGGAGCAACCACCTCAGCTCACCCAGCTGGTTGGTGCAGGGCTGAAGCCCTGCTGCCATCACACCTCTGCCTGCCATCAGCTGGGAAGGGAAAATCCTGGCTCCATTCTCCCAAAGAGGAGGAGGCTGTTCCCATGGGGATGATATTCTCTCCTCTCTCCCAAACCCCACCTTCAGCATCATCAGCCCAAGGTGGCATCTAAATCTGGGGTATGGGATCACTCTGGGGTCAGAATGGGGGAGCAGGGTGCTCCTTACTGCCAGCCTAAGCCTACCCGTCCCGCATGCCGGCTGTGTTCAGAGGAGCCTGCTGAAAAGCATGTGGGTGGCAGAACTGAGAACAAGGCTCTGTCTCCAGCCAGCCAACAGGCCGATCAGCCAATCTAAGTGTTTAATTGCAGTGTTTCTGCAGTCTCTCACACCTTTCCCTGTGTTGCCACAGGCTCCAGCACCTCACCACGGCAAAGAATGATGGAGTATGAGGACTTCACCAGCTTGGCTGGGTACTGGAACCCCTCTGACAGTTACCAGTTCAGTCCTGCTAGTGTCATTGTCCCTGTGGTTTTCTCCCTCATCTTCCTCCTGGGCACAGTGGGCAATAGCCTGGTGCTGGCAGTGCTGCTGCGCAATAGGCAAATGGGCCACAACACTACCAACCTCTTCATCCTCAACCTCAGCCTAGCTGACTTCTTCTTCATTGTCTTCTGCGTGCCTTTTCAGGCCACCATCTACTGCCTTGAAGGCTGGGTCTTCGGCTCCTTCATCTGCAAGGCTGTTCACTTTTTCATCTACCTCACCATGTATGCCAGCAGCTTCACGCTGGCTGCCGTCTCTGTGGACAGGTAATGGTCTGACAATGCCCTCAGGCTGAGAAGGAGGGCAGTTTGAGAATCTGGGTGGAGTTAAGGACATGGGAAGGTAATGGCCCATCACCAACAGGCAAATCATTCAAACCCCAGTGGTGCCGGCCCATGCCAAAGGCAGTCTGGGGACCAGTTTTAGCTCCCTTCCCCTACCAACCCCCAAGCAGCACTTCCAGCTCTCCTCGGTGCAAAGTCTGTGCTACTCCTGCCTGCATTTTCCATAGGGAAGACCTGCCTTGTAGTTAGGGCACCTGAGACCCAGGCTGAGCTCCACACTGTGCCAGCGACTCCTACTCACCCAGCTCCATGTTACTGATGGCGTTCCAAGGGCAGTAGCTATCCCCAAGCCACCACTGCAGAAAAGCATCGCGTGAGGGCAGCGAGGTAACCCAAGAGCACTACAGGAGAAGCCACATAAATATACAAGAGAGATCCCAGTCCTGTAACAAATCTCTCATTCCCCTAGAGCTGCTGGCCCAGCACAAAAGCTGTTACCTGGCAGTTCCTGCTCGCTCACCTCTCCCGAGCCCTCCTGGGCCCCACAGCAGCCTGTGCAGAAAGGCACCCACACTGCGAGCCAAGTTTCTTCTTGGGAGATCACCCACGCCCTGCTCACTGCCCTCTGAAATGTTCCTAAGGGCTCTGCCTTGTTCCCCCTCAGTGTAGGATTGCTGTGCTGAGCTCCGCTTTTGGCTGAGCCTACACTAATGGTGCAGGAGGAGGAAGAGCTCCATGCTGGGGTAAGCCCCCAGCCTTGCCTGCCATAGACAAAACATGTCCTGGCCTATCTTGCTCATTGTCCGTGTCTCTAAGGGGACTAAAACAAGTTGTCTGTGCTCACAACTTTCCTCCATCCCTTACACACAAGCACCGAGCCATTTTCTCTCCTTTCTGACATCTCCTTGCAGCTCCTGCAGGACTGCCAAGACAAACGTGGGAAAAGGGATTCCCCTTTGCTGCCTGCGCCCCCCCGCCTGACACATGCAGCAGAGCAGTTCTGCCAGCTTGGTTCTTTAGTGTTGTCTGGGGGTGGGGAAGCAGAGCTGGCTGTCACGCTGCCTCTGGACACCGTTTGCTGGAAGAGGGACAAGCACCCAAAGGCAAGGCCCCACCTGCCCCCCGGTAGCCAGGCTGAGGTAATCACAGACCTGGTTACAGCGAGCAAACCTCTTCCCTGCCAGCCTGATGTGCAAACTGGAGCAGGTTGAAAAAAGGCCCTGAGTGGGCAGGAGCCTGCACTGCATCCATCACCCAGCGAAGCTTGCCCAGGTCTCAAAGCCTCAGATCAGACCTTTTTCCTGCTGCATAATTTCTGCCAAGCAGCAGATATCCATGTGGTTGTGACAGCCCCGTTTCTCTGTTCCTAGTGCAGGGACATAACCCACCCCCCCTGCACAGAGGTGTCAGCCAGCCTAGGCATCCCTGCTGTAAAGATAAAAGCTGTTTCACCCAGGACTGTATCTCAGAGAGGGCATGAGATACTACTCAGGGATCTTCAGCAGAATGAAGGAAACCTTCTTGTTCCCTTTGTTAATGTGGCCAGCTACAGCTCGGCTGCACCCTCAGCTCCGGTTGCTTTGCTCTCCTCTCCAGGTACCTGGCCATCCGCTACCCGCTGCGCTCCCGGGAGCTGCGGACCCCCTGCAATGCCGTGGCTGCCATGTCTGTGATCTGGGGCCTCTCTGTGGTCTTTGCAGGCCCCTACCTAAGCTACTATGACCTGATCGAGTGGGAGGCCAGCTACATCTGCATGCCTGGCTGGGAGGAGTGGAGACGCAAGGTCATGGACACCAGCACGTTTGCCTTTGGCTATGTCATCCCCGTGCTGGTCATCAGCCTCTCCTACACCAGGACCATCAAGTACCTGTGGACAGCAGTGGAACCCCTGGAGGACATGTCAGAGTCCAAGAAGGCCAAACGGAAAGTTACCAAGATGATCATCATTGTAACCATCCTTTTCTGCCTGTGCTGGCTGCCCTACCACGTAGTCATCCTCCGATACCTCTATGGAGACTTCCCCTTCAACCAGGCCACCTACGCCTTTCGCCTGCTTTCCCACTGCATGGCCTATGCCAACTCCTGCCTCAACCCCATCGTCTACGCCTTGGTCTCCAAGCACTTCCGTAAGGGCTTCAAAAAAGCCTTCAGCTGCCTCCTGAGGAAAAAGCACCGCAACAAGGTGCACGTGCTGCACGCTGCTCACGCTGTGCCTCGCTTCGAGGCTGTATCAACGGCAGTGTCCCAGATGCATGGGGACAATAACCGGTGCGAGCTGAACCCAGACTCCCCAGCAGTCCCCTCCCGTCCCTCCAAGCACCTTCAAGTTTGTTAGTGGCCAAGCTCTGCACCATCTGCCCCCCTAGCTGTGTCGCCAGCCTCAGGCCACCCTCTCCCACCCGATGAATGAGGATGCTGGGAAAGGCAAGCCAGAAACCCTGATGTATCCTGCTCCTGGCTTTGCCATTGCTTTTTTTTCTGTGTGTCAACTGCTCTCCTAAGCAACGTGCTACATGCAAGGGAAGGAATGGACCCAGATTTGCTCCAGATCCTCAGCCCACCTGAAGTTCAAGGACTAAGTCTCCAGCTCCTCTGTTGGCTCTCGTCCTTCCAAGTTGTCTACTCAGTGCTCCCACTACTCTGGACACATCGGCTTGTCGTCTCACAGTCTCTTCTGCCTCCCACTGTCCCATCTGGCCAGAGTGGTCCCCATGGAGTGACAGGGGCAGTGTGAGCAGGGGCAGGTGAGCAAAGGTAGTAGGGAAAGCAACTGCCATAGCCCATGGATGGTTGCAATGATGGCTTTTGCACTGGATGTTCTGCTCTCCCAGTGACCAGGTCCTTCCCTGGGGCACGGCGTGGGCCACAGGCTCTCTGTGTGGGGGGATGTAGCTGCTGTACATACTAGGGAGATATCTTTCTAACCCAAAGCAAATAAATGCACTTTCTTAATCCAGGCAATAGCAGGACCCATGGTGGTCATCTGGGGTGGGGATGGGCTACCCATACCTCAGTGGGGCCTTTCTCCTAACTGGTGTAAATCAGTGTACCACAAACATCATCACTGAGCAATGTCTGCAGACCCAAACCCTGCCTGGCATAGACTCACAGAATCATAGAACAGCTTGGGTTAGAAGGGACCTTCAAGACCATCCAGTTCCAACCCCCTGCCGTGGGCAGGGACACCTCCCACTAGATCAGGTTGCCCAGGACCACTTCCAACCCCTTTTTGAACTCCTCCAGGGATGGGGCATCCACAGCTCCTCTGGCCAGCCTGTGCCAGTGCCTCACCACCCTCTGAGTGAAGAATTTCCTCCTAACATCTAATCTAAGTCTCCCCTCTTTCAGTTTAAAACCATCTCCCCTTGTCCTGTCATAATCTGCCTGAGCAAAAAGTTGCTCTCCATCTTTTTAGTAAGCTCCCTTGAAGTATTGAAAAGTTGCAATGGGGTCTCCTCGGACCTTTCTCTCCTCCAGGCTGAACAGCCGCAGCTCTCTCAGCCTTTCTCCATCGGAGAGGTGCTTCAGCCCCCTGGAGCCAAGCCACCCACAACACAGGCACACAGTGCATTCAGGAGGAGCAGTTGGAGAGACAGGGCCAGACACGAGCACAAGCACAGCACAGCTCAGCCCAGGTCCGACTGCCCAGATAAATACAGCCCCTGGCACGAGGCAGAGGTGGGGAGGCCTCAGATGGAATTGCCCAGGATAGTCACAGCCTGTTCACACCCAGCACCCTGCATGTGGTCCTGAGAGCCCCCTCCAGGCCTCAGGAACTTGGAAGAACACCCAGCTCAGGTGTGTCGAGCTCTCTCGGGGTAGCGCAGGGTCTGGCCAGCCTATTTTCTACAGGCATCACAAAAATGATGGAAAAATGGAAATAAGGTTCATTAATTACCATGTCACACTACGGGAGAACAGGGGTTTTACAGATGTCTTTCTTCTTACATAAAATATCCAGTTCTGTTGAAAAAAATCAAGTGACTTTGATGAGAACTATTTTCTGTAACCCACTTTGATTGGCACTGTCTACCAGACCATCCCTGAATGCTCGATTAACATACGAGAACAATACAAAACCAGAATAATGCACACTAAGTGGGTCAAAACCCCATTAAGATGACTGTGCCACAGATCACTGCTAGAAAGGGAGAATCAGTGCTGAGTACTGCTAGTGACGTGGGATCCTTCACCACAGCCAGCTCACTTGGCAGGCTGGGAGAAGGCAGGCATTGGGCACTTCAGGCCAGCTGCATACTGCCTGCTTGCGCCACGAAAAAGCGAGCAGCCCGATTTGCAGGCTGGGATCTCAGACCTGGCTGGGAACAGGACTTGTACGTGCTCAGAATGGAGTCAAGGTGTGCGCTTCTTTTACGAGGCAAGGTGACAGTCATTCAGAATTGGCAGCGAGACCTCCACCCTGCCAATGGAAGTAGCTCATGTCAAAGGCTGTCTCAAATAAAAGCTCAGGGACAGCCTGAGATGGAGCCTGCAGAAGCTTGTGCAATCCTAGGTTTGCAGGGGAGCAGGTCTGAGCACCAAGGTTCTCTGGGGTGAGATGAGGTCTAGAAATACCATCTGGTGGGCAGCTAACCTGAGCAGGAAGTCATTGAGAAGCTCCTTGGCCCCTTTCATGTATTGGTAAGAGTGTTTGCATTGCCTCCCCATCTCCTTCACATGTGGCCTGACTCCCTGTGCAGGATTTGACCCCCAAATCTCTGTCACTATCGTGGGCTGACTGTACCGATAACCTAAGCAACATTGCCCATACCACTATAAAGTATACAGAACCCAGGGATCTAGGCAAAAAAAAAAAAAAAGGATAAGTTGCTCTCGCATCTCTCTTGCACTTCCTAACACTCAACAAGCACAGCTGCTGAAAGCACTCCATGCTCTCCTGGGGCTGCCCAGCAAGAGGGAGTCCCAGTCCCAACATGTTATGGGGAAAAGGGAAAGTCTGGGACAGTGAGAAAAGTTGGACCAGCAGCAGGAATGCAAGAAGGAGAGAGCAGAATGAGCAGCATGAGGAGATCCAGGAAGAGGCTGAGTGGTTTTGGAGCTGAAGCGCCAAGCATCTTCTATGCTGGCTCCCAGCATTTTGGAGTCGGCTTCCTCTTGGACCACAAGTCATTTTTGCCCCCAGGGGTATGTGAGACACAACACCCCCATTTTCACCAGCTGCTTAACCAAGTTTGTGCTCATGTCTGTTTGTACCTACCTAGCCCGTCAGCAAATAAATGCATTCTTCTGTCTCTTGCCCATTTAAGCTTTCAACCTCCACACCTAACTTTCTATCTGTCTGTAATCCACTCAGTCCTCTAGCCAGCCATGTGGGCAAATTTATCCATCTCCTCTACTGCCACTGCCCCTATCCCAGCTTTCACAATAAGCAGCCCAACAATGAAAGTCCCTAGGGCCCAACCTGCACCCTCATCTGTATCCCGAAGCTCATTACAGAGCCCTGCCACATCACCTCCCCCCCAGTGCCTGCACTACAAGAAGCAGGCAGGGATGGTCTTCTGGAAATGAAGAACAAAGCAAGGTTTCCGTCCCCCACGCCCCATCCCAGGAACGAGAGAGGCTGTGAAAACAGGGGACACGAGGAGGTACAGCAGTTCTGCTAGAGCAAACACCCTGAGGACTGGGCATTGGCTCCACCAATTCAAGTCAGCTTCAGAAGCAGGAGTCTCGCCACGACCCAGCATCAGCCTCTGCATCACCTCCACTCCTTCTGAGCAACATCAAGGAGATGGGACCAGACAGGCATGGAACATCACTTATCTGTGACTTCACGGAGCAAAAACCTGACTGCCAGATCAGCTCACCAGCTGTCATTTCAGATAACACAAGTGCTGTCTAGCCTGGGGCACACATCAGCATTTAGAGAACAGGGCTTTTCACGGGGAGGCACGAAGCCTGTCCCAGGTGACACTGGAGACAGTGCCCAGGCAATACAGCTTTGTGACGTGCAGGCAGAGCTGCTGGGTGCCTCTCCTCTTCAGCACCAGAACCGTGCACAATGCTGGGAAGCATCACGCCACTCGTATTTCCACAACACTGTGCGCAGAAGTGTTCTAAACACAGCTTCTGAACCGAAACCCAGCCTGCGGCCCCACACCACCTTCCTGAGTACAAGTGCACCATGCACCGCCAGCTCTCTGGGCCATGCATCTGAAGAATCAAGCCAAAACCATTTTCAACACTATTGAAAGGCTGTGACAGTTACCACCAGCTAAACATCTAGCCCTTATAGTGGGGTCAAATCTTGATCCAAATTCACACAACTGCAAGACCACTCATCTCGGTCAGCGTGGCTGCAACCTGCATCTTTGCCTCATGCTAATTGTCCGGCCCTGCCCTTGTGCCACCAGGACAGTTTGTTCTAGCAAATTAATTTTACCTGATTTTTTTTTGGATGCAAAAACAAAAAGCACCTCTCAATATGAGATTTTTTGTATGAGCAGCGTTCATAGGCTTGGGTTGGAAGAGACCTGGAAGATCATCTGGTTCCAACTCCCCTGCCATAGGCAGGGACACCTCCCACCAGATCAGGTTGTCCAAAGCCCCATCCAGCCTGGCCTTGAGCACTGCCAGGGATGTGGCATCCACAGCTTCTCTGGGCAAACTGTTCCAGTGCCTCACCACCCTCATAGTGAGGAATTTCTTCCTAATATCTGATCTCAATCTCCCCTCTTTTAGTTTAAAACCATTACCCCTTGTCCCATCACTACGCTTCCTGATGAAGAATCCCTCCCTGCCTTTCCTACAGCCCCCCTTTAGGTACTTGAAGGCTGCTCCAAGGTCTCCCTGGAGCCTTCTCTTCTCCAAGCTGAACATCGCAGCTCTCTCAGCCTGTCTTTGTAGGAGAGGTGCTCCAGCCCTCCTGTGATCATCTTTGTGGCCCTCGTATGGACCTTCTCCAACAGGTCCATGTCCTTCTTGTGCTGGGAGCCCCAGACCTGGATGCAGCGCTCCATGTGGGACCTCACAAGGGCAGAGCAGGGGGGACAATCACTGCCCTCTACCTGTTGGCCATTCCCCTGTCGATGCAGCTCAGGACGCAGTTGACCTTCCCTGCACTGGTACGGCATTGGAATGGCAGAGCGTTCCCTCAGGACTACTGCACATCTCAGTAATACGTTCAAGGTTCTGCTAAGGAATTGATTTTTATGGCCTCAGTGGAGTCAAGCATCGTGGTCTGAATTTCAAAACTAGTTTGGCGGCTCAATACTAAACAACATGGAGCAGAAGTAAAGGCAGAAAACATTGTCAAGAAAGGAGAAAATAAATTACAGCAAGTCCTGTGGGTGCTGCTCTCTGACCCTGCAAGAGAATGGACATGGGGGTACAGGAGCCCACCAGCTGGATCCGGGCCTCCAGCCTAGCCCCTTACTTTATGCTACCGATAATCCAAACACGTACTAGAAAAAGTGCCTCCATGGAACCTGCATCAAAAACAGTTTAAAAGGCAGAGAGCCAAGGCCCGGAGAAGGTATGTGCCCAGGTACCTCAACCCCCCTACAATGGGGACCACAAAAATGGAAATCAGGTCAGCACCGTGGCAGAGGGGGCATCACCACTGCACAGGGGGATGCAAAACTCACATTGTACATTGGGTGGAGGCAAGCAGGGAAAGCTGTAGAGAGGTGCCCTGGCCTCCACGAGCCTTCAGGATGGCTGGTCTGCTCCGATCAACCAAGGTGCCTCCAGCCAGACCCTGGCAACACCAGCCCACAGGGATTTCCCCGTGGGCTTTGTGAGCCACTGGCACTGCTTGGCTGCTCCCCAGCAGCCTCCCCTGCCTGCTCCCAGCCAGGCAGTAGGACCAGGAGGTCTGGAGCCACTGAAAAAGGGCAGGAAAGCTCAGTGGGCTGATCTCTGAGAACAGACGAGCTCTGCAAACCCTGCTCCAGCAGAACGGGGCTGTGGCAGAAGAGTGAGTTAGCAGCAGGGTTTGCTGGGGATGGAATTTCTTCCTGACAAAGTAGGAAGAAGCAGCAGCACAAGTCTATGCAGGCAAATGCAGAGCTCTCCCCAGACCCGCACCCCAGACCCAGACTCCTTTATTTCCTCTTACGATACAGTTAATTGCAGTCCAGTCTCATGTTGCTGGACACACGAGTCCAATCCCTGCCACTCTGGGCTTTAGGGTTAGGTTGATGAAGTGTGGCCTCAGCTGCTCTCACAACACAGCTGCTGTGCATCAGAGCTGGAACCAGGACAGCCACTCCTCTTTGCCTACCCCTGCCCTCCAGATCTAAAGGAGACCATTTTCATCAGAAGAAAACAACGCGCTGGGTTTCACATTACGTCCCTGACAGCACGAAGCTAAGTAGGAAAGGATGTGGCAACACTGATTGGACTTCATACACCAGGATGAATTAAAAGAGGAGCTTCCACCCACGTACAGAGAGGGCTAAAGAGAAGCTCAGACAGCTCCAGAGAGGTGATTAACTATAAAAGTACTCTAATGCAAGAACCTGTTAACAGTGCAGTGAGCAGTTCCCCAAACGTATAAATCATTTTCTACGCAAAAATAGTCTGGAACAGAGCAAGGCCTGGTAACTGCATACCCAGGGTCATCACCGCAGTTAGTTACATTAGTTCCAAGGATGATGGACTGGAGTCAGTAACGCATCTGCTATTGAATTAGCTGATCCAGGCCTCTCTACTTTACACCTTTCATTACTAACATACACATCCGTTGGTCACAGCCTGATACTCCTTCACAGGAACTGTGTCTGCAACCTGCAGCATTAACACATCAGACAAGCACAGTACCAGGTGTCAAGTCCTCAGACAAGGGAGGCAGCAGCAGTAACAAGGAGGCACCAACCCACTCAGGTTCCCATGGACCTCAAAAAAGGGAACAGAAAGGGAAGTCATAGACAAAGTAGAGCAAGTATCTATAAAGGAAAAACAAAAAAGTGACATACCTATTACTAGCCTCCATCCTTGGAGCTATTCAAAAGACATCTGGACGTTGCCCTGGGCAAGTGGTTCTGCTTGAGCAGGGGTGTTGGACCAGATTACTTCCAGAGGTCCCTTCCGACCGCAGCCATTCTGTGATCTCTCTCTCCCTTCTGAGCAGAGTGCTCTGGATAGGGCTTGGAAAGCAACAGGATCCTGTATGCTGTCAGGACAGCCCCCAGTGGCCCTGATTTCATGTAGGGACCACCATGAGCCTGCAGTCTTCTCCTCAGTACAAACGTCGGCTCCTGGGTAAGGTCCTCCAGCAATGAAGGCCATCAGAAACACAGGCTGGATAGGTCAAACTGCATCCAGGCAATGCTTCCTCATCACTTACAATCAGCTCCATGTGCTGATCCAGCCCAGCCACAGTAGCTACAGCCTCTCCCAAACATGACCATCAAGAGATTTTTGGAGAAGTGCTTCAGGTGTCAGACAGCACTGGCCTAAGAGCTACAGGCTGAAGGTACACAAACCAACCCTGGCCTTTGAAGGGCTGCACAGCTCCACCCTGAGAGACCGCTGCTGTCCTCCCTTCTCTAAGCAATAAAAGAGCAAGCAAAACCAAAGCATTCACTTGTAAAATAGCACAGAATTTTTGGCAATCTTCATTCTCAGCACTGACACCCCACAGAAGTATGGCAGGAATGAGGTTCTTTATTTCACAATTATCAATAGCAAGAGGGATGATTGTAGCATTCATAGGTAGGCAGCAAATCATGGTAACATGGTACTCACTTGGAGTTTAACGACAAAATGTGAGACTGTACAACTGTGCTAAAGGTACGAGGGCAGCTCCAAAGGCTGGCAATGAAAATTTTCACTACATCAGGAAAAAAACAAAAGCAAAAACCAAGTAGCTCAACTAAGGCTTCGGAAAAATAAATAACACAAATCATCACATTGATGCCAGGGGAAAAAAATAGTAGCAAATAAGAATTTCCTCAAAGGGGAAACAATATCATGGGCATGGCCAGAACAGATTGGAGAGAAGAGCTCTGAGCTAGTCATAACGGCAACTGGATGAGGCCACAGCAACATACTTTACTACATGGAGCAACATGCCCAGCACTTTTTTGTGGTATGTTATATTAGTCTAACTTCATCCCTTCCCAACCAGCAGTTAGTTACAGCACTGTGTGCAAATACAGTTATTGAGAGTGTTCCACAGCTCCCTGTCCCTTGCAAGGGACTAGTGTAAATCAGAGGCTTGCAAAGTGTAAACCACAAAAAACACATGAGAAAGAAGATAGGTGGGAGCTCCCACCATCCACCCAGCATTGCTTGGTGCCCTGCTCAAGTCACGTCTCAGACACAGCCACTAGATGTGTGTTTCCAGATGCATCGACCCTACCCTACCAAGGGCCACAGGGTTAACAGACCACACAGCACTTCTCACGTTGACCTGGACTCAACAGGCACATGGAAAACAACAGGGAGATGCTTGAAGTGCTTTAAGTGTTTGGACAATCCACAGAGAATTAATATGGCTTGTAGTTCCAGTAACTGGAGAAAACAGAGATCTGGAAAACAAGAAGATAAGCAGTTAAGTTCCTGGATCCCCTCAGCCATAGAAGATAGAATGTGTGACTAGTGAGTAAAGATTAAGCTTTACAGCATTATCCAGCACTGCACAGCAAAAGGGCAGACTTGCTGTTGTCACTGAAGATGATCAGAGCACATTGATACTTGCTCAAGGTGGCAGCCAAGTCAGCTGCAGAGCTGGAATTGAACTTTGTTCCTCTGGAATCTAGTTCGCTGAACCTCTCCATGCCTCCTCTTCAGCACCCTGGCATTTCCTAACATCCAGCTCGTGACTGAGAACACAAACGCTTCTACCTGCTCCTTTCAGCCTTGTTCAGCAAACATCTGCCATGCTGCATTTATCCCAGATGACTGCCTGCTGGGCACTGCCACCCAGCTCCAAGGCTCCGGAGCACTGACTCATTGCTTGCTTTCAATTCATGTACCAGTCACACAAATTAACATCACATCAGATTTTTAAACCTGAGATCCTCTCAAAATCCAGAGTTAAAAAACAAAGACCCTTCTCTAAGGGTATTACCTTGTCCTTCAGTTGCTGGCAAAGCTGCAGTGAAACTGTGAAGAAGACGAGGGCATCGTTTAACCATGGGACAACACATTCCACTTTATGGACGTGGCTGACTTCATACCGCTGGTTGCCAAACTCACTGGAGAGGAAAAAAAGCAGTTTCACACAAAACAGCACAAAATACAGAACTCAACTGTCCTCCATTCTCACACAAGGGATGAGAACAACTACATTTAAAACAGCATCTGGCAAAGTTACAGAATGCAAACTCTCAGTTTATCTCTGACTGGATTCAGAGTTAAAAAAAAATGTAACAAGGTTCAAGCAGAACATTACCACTTTCCAGAGAGGCATAACACAGGAAATGCAGATTGCAATACCAACAGCCTGATGTTCATTTTGGCTGACAGCTCTCATCTCTTGCAAAACTCAAGGCACTCTATGAGCGACTGGAATCCTGGAAACCCACACCTGGTGGGATGGCTTGCATGACCAGAGTGCTGCAATGGATGGCTACAAATTCTTCAAAAGCGATAGGCCATGAAGAAGTGGCGGGGTAGCCTTTTATATCGGGAAGTGTGTGGATTGTCTTGAGATCTCATTTGGATCTCATCCTCAGCATCCTCCTATCCCTTTTACACAGCCTTGTAGTAATTGTACTTACAACATGGCTCCAGGGTTGTGTAGAATGGATCCTCCAGCAGGCTTGAAGTTCTAGAGGAGAAGATAAGGGTCATTAGGATTTTAAGTTAGTAAATTAATCATTTAGAAGACCTTTACTATTTGCACTCACAGTAGCCTGACAAGAAACACCTGATTCATATGCCTGAATACTCCATTCATATTGAATACAAGCCCGTTGATCCCATCTTGCTCCTTCAGGAAAAGCACATTCTATACAGCAGCTGAGTGCAATTAAGATCCAGATTTTAGAACAAGAAAAATAAGTTCCCACTGACCAGAAGAAAAATAGGAAATTGATTTTAGGACAAATATCTGTATGGAAGGACTGCATCTCATAAACCATAAGAGTTTAATGCTGTTTTTAGGGGACATCCAGTTGACTCAAATGCAACATGTGAAGCAGAAAAGTAACCATCAAAACTCCATTCAAAAAACCCCAGATGTTACTTCAATGTAAACTGGATTACTACAATTATACCCTTCCAAAAGCATGTAAAGTTTTCAAACTACATTGTAAGATAAAACATTACTTGGCAAAAAAATAGTTTCTGACTTTCTTCAGAGTACCGCTATTTTCTTCTTGGCTAAGTGGCCATGACCTGAACTACACTTAGAGCCAGCGCTGACTGGAGCAGATCTAAACATAGACACAGTGTCAGTCACTTCTGCATTATCTTATGCTTGTAACAGTGCACAAATAACAGTGTGATCTCATAGTGACAGGTAAGAAGGGGTAAATAAACAAGGCTGAAGAGATAGCAAGCGTCACCTTAGTTGTGCTGGGCTGTAGCACATGGAGTTGGTAGATGGTCAGGCACAGCTTATTGAGGTTAATGTAGAAATTCACAAGGATGTCTGGAGGCAGAGCAGGAGCGAACATTCTCTGGTGAGAAAGTAAGTTGTTTCTTTAACAGTGAACTGGCCATTATTTCTAATGCTAGGAAATCACTAGCTTTTTATAAGCTATACTGCAGTTATCCCATAGTGAGAGACACGTTAAGAAAGAAAGAGATTGAGCAGCACACATGCAATGGTTGTTCCTCTTGCTGCACTTAATCAGATTGTGTCGGCATGAGTGCTAGTGACAAAATAGGATGGAGCAGTATTCATAGGGGGAAATCATCCCTGTACAACCTTCCTGGGAAGGGAACAGAACTTCTCTGAGAACCAGAGTCCTCATGCCCAAATCATCTGCTCTCCCACAGGAAGATACAGGAACAGCCACAAACGTTGAGCTCAGTGCTTGTGCTTACTTCACCTCTCTCTCTGCCTCAGGAGGGGCTTCAGAAATCCACTTTCATCAAGATGTAGTACAACACCCTCACACAAAGTGTATGAGTTCTAGACCACCACGCACTTACTGTGAGACCACTGGAGGCAATTTCTGGTAGAGTCAGAGTGGCTGGAGTGGTAAGACGATTCCGTGCTCTTGAGAGCTGTAACATCACAGCATCCATAAGCTGTAAGATAACGTACAGTACACTGCTGAGTGACAACCCCTGGATAGCTCTTGATAGCAAGGCTGTAGGATTTTGCAACAACCACTACCCCTTCCACTCAGGATTTGGGGACTTGGGAAGGGACTTGCTAGTACCACAAGGACTAGCAGACAAAAAAACATCAACAAGACACAGATAAGACCCTGGAAAAGGAGGTGTCAACCTGTTGCCATGACTTAGAAGAGACCATGACAATCATTTCCACAAAAATACCAACCAGTAACAAATATGATGCTTTGGCAGCAGATGAAATCAAAGAGCAAGACTCACACAGTGAAACAGCACCAGCTATGCCTGCCAGAAGTTGCAGAAGAAGATGGCAAGTGCTAGTAGTAACTCCCAACTGAGAGGCACTGAGACACTCATCTGCCAGCCTGTTATGTAGTCAAGGGAAGTCTGCTACTTGCCAGGAGCTAAGGTCCGGGATGCTGCAGAGATTGCCAGAACTGGTAAAAGGCACACACCTCCTACTTCTTTTCCACATGGGTACCAACAATATAGTACAGCACAGCCTGAGCAAGATCAAGCAAGACTGGTCCTGGGGTCACAAGTGAAAGGGATAGAGGACAAGATGGTCTCCTCTATCTTGCCAGTCAGAGACAGGGGCATGGGCAGAAGCCAACATATCATGCAGGTTAACATCCAGCTACATGCTCATGAGCAACAGAGAGGAAAAGAACACCTCTCAGAGTAGTGAGGAACACCCCAACCCTCCAAAAACATTCTGCCAAAAAGGTTTAAGACCCAAACGAAATGCTTCTACACAAACACACATGGTATGATTAACAAACAGGAAGAACTGATAGCCACTGCCCAGCTGGAAAACTACAACCTGACTGCTATCACAGAAACTTGGTGGGGTGAACCACATGATTGGAGTGTTCCAACTGATGGCTATAAACTGCTCAGAAGAGACAGACAAGGAAGGAAAGGTGGAAGAATTGTCCTCCATGCAAAAAAAAAAGATTGATTGTACAGAGCCATCTTTAAAGAACAACAATACACAGGTCTTCTGGGTGAAAATTAGAGACCAAGCCAACAACTGTGGCTGACATCTATTACAGCCCACAAAATCAACAAGAGGATGTTGATGAAGAGTTCTTTCTTCAGCTCCAGGAAGCACCATGCTTGCAAGGCCTTGATCCTGCTGGGTAACTTCAACCACGCAGCCACCTGCTGGAAAATCAGCAAAACAAACTGCAAGCCAGCCAGGAAACTACTGGCGTGCACTGAGGATAACTTCCTAGTACAGGTGATAGGGAGCCCAACTAGAGGACAGGCATTGATGGACCTCTTGCACTCAGGTCAGGTTAATTCCAAACATGAATACAGGCTTGGCAATGAGTGGACTGAGAAAAGTCCTCCGCAGAAGAACTTGAGACTATAGGTGGATGAAAAACTGAGTGTGAGCTGGCAATGCACACTTGCAACCCAGAAAGCCAATTGTATTCCTGACTGCATCAAAAGAAGTATATATAGCTAGCAGTCCAAGGGAGGTGAATCTTCTCCCTTTATTCCACTCTCATGAGACCCTCTGGAATACCACATCCATATCTGGGGCTCCCAGCACAAGAAGGACATGGACCTGTTGGAGAAGGTCCATACGAGGGCCACAAAGATGATCACAGGAGGGCTGGAGCACCTCTCCTACAAAGACAGGCTGAGAGAGCTGCGATGTTCAGCTTGGAGAAGAGAAGGCTCCAGGGAGACCTTGGAGCAGCCTTCAAGTACCTAAAGGGGGGCTGTAGGAAAGGCAGGGAGGGATTCTTCATCAGGAAGCGTAGTGATGGGACAAGGGGTAATGGTTTTAAACTAAAAGAGGGGAGATTGAGATCAGATATTAGGAAGAAATTCCTCACTATGAGGGTGGTGAGGCACTGGAACAGTTTGCCCAGAGAAGCTGTGGATGCCACATCCCTGGCAGTGCTCAAGGCCAGGCTGGATGGGGCTTTGGACAACCTGATCTGGTGGGAGGTGTCCCTGCCTATGGCAGAGGGATTGGAACCAGATGGTCCTTAAGGTCTCTTCCAACCCACAGCATCCTGTGATTCTACAAATCCATGACAAATATAGTTTAACTGCTACCAGGAACTGAAGAGATAACATCTACTCATTAAAAGAAAAAGCAGAGAAGATTAGATGAATTACTGTCAATGCTACAGAAACATTGACAAACTTATCGTAAGCTCTTCCGAAGAGCAGGTATTCAAGGAAAACAATCCATGTCCTAGTTCTCCCCGTAACCACATCATAGATACAACAACTGCTGAATGCCCCCCTGCCCCATCCATAACCACGTATGAACTAGGGCACTAAAGAACCAGCTCATTGTTTGTCCAGTCCTGCTAGGAACACCACACTTCAAATGCTCTGTTCAGGAAGACTTCCTTTTCCAGATGTGGGAATCAACATATGTCTGTTATAGAGCTCACGACTGCTAAGATAAAGGCATTAGAAATGATGACTAATTTACTCCCCCCTTTCACCCCAAATTTAAAAGGGGATTGGTGGTAAAAATTTGGCACCCCCTGTGCATATGGAGATTTAAAAGATTTGGCTTTTTCTTGTTTGATATCGTGGTGGGTTCTGAGTAAATCCCAACTCTGGTCCAGAGAGCATGACCAAGCAGAGGGCTGGGCTTTATGGCACACAATAGCTGGCCTGTATCAGACAGCAAGTCATTGATCAGCAAGTCATTTTCAAATCATCATTAAATTGTAAGTACTAAATGTCATTTTTTCATTGCTGATGACTGCCTCATTTCTTCTCTCAAGAGCACTGACTGACAGGGAAGAGCATGATCTACATAACTGCACCATCCAGGAAAGATTAAGGAGGTTCTCTCAAAACACCACCGCTGTACAACAGGGCACTCACTGCTCAGTTTACCATTCACTGTGATTTGCAACGCTGTTACTGGTGCTAGATTAGTAAGAGATTCATGTCAAATATGAAGTCGCATCGATACTCCTCGACACACGTACATACAGGTACAACTGAGGAATCCATTTCCAGTCAAGACAGTAACGTGCATTGTCAAAAAACAAATGAAGGAAAGAAACGCGTATGTTCCAACTCAACTAGAGAGTGCTTTCTCCTCACCTTGAGAACCTCCGAGCCTGTTTTGAAGTGGTAGTTCACATCTCTCTTCATAAGCAGGTAAATTGCTTGGTTAACGTGGTTTCTAGCATCCTGTATCTGCAAAGGTACAAATGCAGCACCATTATATAAGCACTGTCTCTAATACATGCAAGAAAGCAGAGGTTACCCTATCTCATTGGCCCTAAGAAAATGGTGACTACTCAGACAGTAAGGACAGTTTTCTATGAGAACCAGACATTTGCTAACATAAATCTACCATTGCTGTCCAGATCCATTACCAGGTTCTTCACCCAAGGACTGGGAATTCTAAACAGTCTGAAAGCTACAACGTGAGTTGTCAGCAAAACTACTGCTGCTGCCCCAAAGGAACAGTGAGGCACTCTCATCCTGTGAGAACTCCAATCGTGACTATTCAGGTAGGAATTCTCACTGCTGATGGCGTATGGCGGTCAGGTCTAGCAACACATATGATGATTTATGCCTTAGAGATACAAACAAATGACAAATTGTATCAATAGAAGAAACGAGCAGCAAACATTGATCTCTCCCACAGTGAGAGATCATCATGCCAGAGCCCTGTACTTGTTGGGGTTGAGTGTTATCACCATCCTCAAGAAGCTGCCACTGCATTGCTTGTGTGGAACATGACCAGACTCAGGACACAGCTAGCCCAAGTTCCTCTTAAGCAAGACTGCTTTCAGCCAAGAGACAACTATGAAAGCAAGCTTGGTAGGTGCATCCCAGTGCTTTTATGCAAAGACAGACTAGAGGAGGAAAACCCTGGGAGAAACTGACTTGTATTCAGTTCCAGGAAGCAACAAAGAAAAAAAATAAATGAGGTAAGACATAGGGAGAAATAGATGGAAAGGTCAGGCAGGCAAGTCTGTATGAAAGGTGGCTGCTGGGAGATGGTTAACACAGCTTGGGATATTTGTAGTTCCATTCATCTACACTGCTCCTCAGCAACACCAGATCTGAGCTCAAATTTGCAGTGGCCTCTCTCACACAGATGCAGTCACTGGTTCCTTCTCACCGTGGGCTCATGGATCACAGAAGAGTCCTGCTGGACTGGAGGTTACAGAAAGGAAAGAAAATCCACTGACAGCTTGCACAGATTCTGCAGGTACTGGGGCTATGACATCCCTAAACACCATCACCTCCAGCCCTTACATCTTCCAGATGCTTTTGGGAAAACTATGTGGTTCCTGGCAGTGCTGGCAAACTTGCTCGTTCTGCTATTATAAGGACATGCTATTTCCCCTTGAATTTGCTGTCTCTTCTAATCAAGGTACTAAGAAACGTCTGTGCCTGCACCTGTGTTCCTCAAAAGTGTGCCTATACTAGTTTCTTACCTATGACTTTAACCTGTTTTGCACAGAGAAAAGGAAGTATCCAACTGGCACCACGCACGAAAGATGCAATGAATGATTCGAGATGGTCCTTTTCAGTTCAGACAGGACAAAGATCTTCACATAATCACAGCAAATGCTTCTACACGGAGTCCTTTAGATACTCACATTCCACATCTGAACAACATTGCAACAGTTTTTCCAAGTAAATAAAGGTGTTTTGCATAAAAGCTGGCAGAAGCCCATCAACTGAGCAGTGGTACACGACAGCCAAAAAATTATGGGCTGCGCAGTCTTAGCACAAAAGTTCCCTCCTTGCCTTGTTGTAAGGCACAAACTCACTTCATCTACACTCTTGACTGTTTGCAATTCAAGGACAAGGCACACCTCAATTTGGCATTAAGAACTCAAGCACACAATTTTCTAGATTTCTACAGTTACCCAGCAGAGTTTTCACTCCACTGCCAAAACAGCCATTGCACACTGCCCTCAAGGACCAAACGCACTGATCAACTAGAAGAATCCAGGGTACGGCAGAGGAAAATACATAGAATACACCTTTCTTCAACTCACTCAGCTATGACAAAGTAACTGTGGGAAACTGTCTTTGAGATCATCCACTAGAGCAGGTCCTGGAAACAGATCTCTCTCAGCAAAACAAGGGGAAGAAATTCAGTATTCAACATCCCTTTGAGTCCTTAAGGAAGAAATTCAGCTATGCTACAAGAGCACAATGCAGTGAGATCTGTTCTCATCATTAAGAAATGCTTCTGTAAAACAATGAAAGCAAGCTACTGAACCAGCTCAAAGCCTCTGAAGTTGCTCTTTGTCCTGCTAGCCTGGGTTTTACAACTAATCACGTACTGCACACACACCCTAGGCACTCCTTTTAAAGGATCATGACTGCGATGTCGACAGCCTTCAGCTTGCTGGTCTTCAGGAGCAAGCAGAACCCACTTCTCTCTCCTAGCACCGTAACTCAATTTAAACGCACGTTTCCTCCCTTAGCTTTTACCACCAGAACTAGGTAACGCAGGACAGATACAGCCTTCACTGAAAGCGAGGAGGGCACACATTCTGCAAAGGGCTGGACATGTGAAGTTAACAGTACCTGCTGCAGTTTCCACTGCTTGTCTTCCCGAAATGCAAAGTGCAGAAGCTGATTACTTCTGGGCATTTTCAGATTAACGTCCTTGAAGAAAGAAACAAATCATGAGAGCAAGTAATCCCCACATGCCAAATGCAGAGACCGCCAGTCCCACTCCATTCTGCCTCCCACACCACCTGGACAAGCTGCTGACCAGAACCTCAGCCCTCCTCAAGGAAGCTGTTAATACAAAGGATAAGCTGAAAGGCATTTAGTGTATCAAGAGGCAGGCAGGACGTACCAGCTCAACTCAGAAAGTCCCCAATGAAGTTTGAAATTACAACAAATACAACAATACAGGCAATAAAGGTGAGGAATCCCCAGAAAAGTCAATTTCACCAGTTGCCATAGGAATTTTAGTATCAGTTGGTATTACTACCAACACATACCCCTGACAGTTACACTTCTTTCTTGTGGACAAACTAGTAAAATTTTTGCAAAACACGCAAGTCCAAAGGTTTACGTAGTTAAGACTACAGACTGCCTCATCTAGCAGCTCTTCCTCCCTGCTGAAGACAACACCACAGCAGAGCAGCACATGCAGGCAAAGTCAGATGTCAGCTCTGCAATGAAGTTTTTAACAGAATTCAACAGTTGGAATCCTAAATCTAGGCAGCATGGCAGTGGCTCAAAGGCTGCCATCATACAAATAACTCAAATTAAAGGCATCTCATATCCATTGCCTAGGTCAACTGGCACCAAAGCTGTGGTAAACCTGCCTTGGCACTGCAGTGGTACGTCAATACCATTGAGGAAGAGGGCTCAAGATGCTGGATCTTGACAAATTTCAACAGTTGCTGAAACATTAAGGATTTAGGGCCTGTTAAGAATACTTGTTGATCACTTGTAAAAAGGAAGGATGAGTTATGGTACAAAGCAGGAAGCATGGAAGTACTCACAGCTTGGCACAGGGCATCTCCCTGCAGTGTCAACACACCTTTTACCTGGTCTGTGCTGAAATGAGAAGAAAGATCTGGGCAACACAGGTCACGAGAAGCAATAGACACCTACAGAAACTGCCAGTAGAACACTGTCCCTCCCCATCACATGCAGCCAGTCAAGGTCCCCTCCCTCCAGGGGTCAGCTGGAAGATGCAGGTGTACTCTACCCACACTTCCAGATCCCCAGCCCACCACACCCTACCCCATGCCTAAAACATTATGTTCTGTTCTGAAACAGGCTTATTTCACGTATTAAATATTAACAATTTGGTTGCTGTTACAAACAGCTCTAAAAGGCACAGTCACAAGATACTGGTTGGATTGCTGACACTGAAGCACCAGATGGATCACATGGGAGTTGAAAGCTACAAAAAAATCCTGAAGTCCGGTTAGATGGCTCGTATTTACAGCAAACAGTGGGGGAAGACTGAAGCACCTGGGCCGTCAGGAACCCGGTTTAGCCATACCTGACATTTCAATACATTAGACAAGTGCTTTAGATAAGCACTTTAAGATCCACCTTGCAACAACAGTGAAAAAAACTGGACTCAGTTTGAATGCTTTAAGATTTGCAGAATACAACTTTCAAAAGCAATACAGTAACAGCGCACCCTTCTTAAGCGCTCACCATGCTGCTTCTAAGAACTAAGGTGCGCTACTTTGCAGCAAGCTTGAAAGCCCCACCAGGGCACAGATATTCAGACAGAGGACTATGCTGAAGATGAAAAAATGGACAGCCATTTCAGAAGGACTGCATTTCTATAACGGATTATGCACAGATCTCACTTTGTTCTGTGCCAAAGAGATTTATGATTGCTATCTCAGGGAGATAAAGGCAAGATTTGTCCAAGGTCAGAGTCAGAAACTGAGTCAAGAGCAGAACTCAAGTCTTTTAACTCCAATTCCCAAAGCCCAGAATCCTACAAACACACCTTGGCAAGAACGGCTGACAACAGTGCACTGGTGCAACACATCAGCATGTGGTCAGGAGTCAATGGCTGTATTACAGAGTTCAGCAGAAAACTGCAAATGTCTGGCTATGGCAGCCCCTGGAACACAGCTACGGACTTGTAGGGAACCTGCCACAGGACTTTGTTTTTCCTTAAGGCGAGCTCTCACGCTGAAGGAAGCCCCTTCG
>CM021710.1:15259497-15288081 GCA_011074415.1 Stictonetta naevosa
GGCGCCGAGCCCCCGGCGCTGCGCTCACTCACCAGCACGGCGCGCTCCGCAGCGCTCGCCATGGCCACCGCCATCCTGCCGCCAGCCCGCCCCGCCGCGCCCCCTGGAGGCTGCCGGCGCCGCGCTCAGGCCGGCCCCCGCCCCGCAGCGCCGCCCTCGGTGCCGGGACAGCGCCCGGGACGTGCCGAGCCGCGGGGCCCGCCCAGCGTTCACCTCACGCTGCCCCGCGGCCCTCAGCCCCGGCAGAGCGGGCCGGCCGCGCTCGCCTGGCACTCCGGTCGGAGAAAGGGACTTGAGTAACCACCACAGCTCCAGAGAGCTCCCAAAGAACCGCAAAGAAAAAAAATAATTTTAGCAGTAATTGAAGCACACCATTAGTCAGCAGCAAACAGCACGAGCCCATCACGCCACCAGCCCCACAAGTTACCTTGAGCCATGGCCTGGATCATCACAAAGCAACATTCCTGCACCTGCAAAAGCCACGGCTCAGGGATCTTGTCTTCAGCAGCCTGGAATGCCCAACGTGCTGCTGAGTCCTTCAGGTAGTGCTCAAAAAGCCCCTGATGCTAGAAGAATGCTCCTGACAGAGCAAGCCAAGATCCCTCCACTTAAATGCCACAAGTCATAGTTATAATCACTGGAAAGCCCATGAACCAACACACCTCAGCTTTTCGTTAAAACAGAGCCTTCACCCTCCTCCTCAGGCAGATGTACACAGCCCTCCCTGCAAGCAGAACCAGAAGTTAGCCCAGTTCGTCCATCCTAGTGCCTCTCTGAGGAGACCACAGTGACCAGACGCTCCCAGGTACACTGCTGTTCTACAGCGGCTCCAGCTTTCAAGTTGTTTGAGGAACACTTTTTTTTTTTTAAATGCTAGAATACCAGTTTGAAAGGTTCAGAAACTGCCACAAGAACACTGTGTTACCAAGAAAGGTTTTATTCTTTTTGCCAGTAGCTTTGTTAATTGCACAAAAAAAAAATCTTTTTGTTTTGCCATTTAAACATTTTCACACATCCTATTCTGAATGACAAATGTTAATTAAAAACAAGGCAAAAATTAAAAATTCACAACCTTAATTAACTATAGGTTCTATCATTGAGGAAAAGAAACGGCTTTTCTTACAAGCTTTTCACAAGTGTCACATTTTCTCTTTAAAAAGGAGGGAGTCAGAAAAGCAAATGGCTAAAACAGAAATCTTCATAAAAAGGAACTTTACAGAATTGTCAACAATATTAAGACAACATTGACTAGCCAGTTTTATTAGAGCATCTCTCAATCCACACCTTTCCCCCCTCTGCCCCTTCCCTCCCCCGAATATCAGGCCTAGGAACAGAGTAAGATCCATGTTCAGAGGCTACAGATATAAATAGAAGAATCCAAGTGAGACTATCACAAGTCAACCTCAGACAGCATCTGAAACAGTCCAGTTTCCACCATTTCCATCCTTCCTCCTCATTTCACATCTACTTCAGCTCTGTCTCTGGCCTTCCTGTGACCACAGAGCTGGCTGGGCAGCACTGCACCCTCCATCCATGTACCTATCCAGGCAGAAAGCTGCAGTCAGGCTTTTCCAGGAAAAGTTACAGTGTTCAACCAGTATGCACCTGCAACTCCCACAGGAAGAGTGATATCCGTTTTGAGAAATGCAGTATTTCTGGAAAACAAGACCTGCAGCACTGAGATGCCTAGGGACCCTTTTGTAAGTATGGTTCTTTGAATTCACTATGAAATATATGTCATGAGACTTGAGAGCTCCTTTTGTATTCCCACGGCTTCCAGAGGCACCGCAAAGTAGAGGGAGATCCTTGATTACACTGGCTCAGACCCATTCACCTTCAATCTAGTCCGAGAGACTTTGCTGCACTGACCTGGAACTGTTCCACTCCCGGTAGAATATGGGACAGTACTTCCCTTCCCCTCTTCCTTCCAAAACACATCTTACAAGACCTCTGGTCTTATCTCCTGTCCGCAAAATACAACTTCTCCCAGATGCCCTCAATATGCAATTCATAATGTGATTTCTTAACTGCAGCATGTTTAATCAAGGACTTCTGGTGTTAATTGCTGAGTTTTTCTGGATGAGGGAAAGCAAAAGCAGGCTAATGGCTGGTTATCCTGGGTAGTTATGTGTGTCTTCGATATGAGTATCTACATGTGGGATGACAGTTGTACTGACAAAGAAATACATATGTGTAACTAATACTGCTCACATACACCTCTGACAAATGGACAAAGTGATGTCTAACAGATCTATTACTAGATGTTTGCCACAGGACATAAAGCATAACACAATATTAGCCTACATATAACAGTGATAGCAGGAGGTGAAATATTCACTAAAATAACATTTACAACATTAGGAGTTAGATGTCATGTTTCATAACGAGCATCTGATGCTTTCTGTTTCCTAATAAGGTGCCCCTGAACCATATACACGTTGCACAAAGCAGGATTGGTAAGAAATCCTAAGCCACAGGAAAGTTTCCTTAAACAGCCATTAAGTTCCTAGAAAAATAAGATGGTGGGAGGGGCAGACCTCAGGATTTAAAAGAACACAGTCTAATTTGAATGTGCTTTCTTTCCTTACAGAATCCCAAACCAAGGGAGGAGATTGTGCCACTGAGAAGCGATTTTGGCCAATGTTTCTTACTGGCATTTTATTAACTCTCAAATCTAAAATGCAAAAATCCTCCTAAAAGGCTAATACTGAGAATAAAAAAAAAAAACAACCATGCCCTGTGCATTTTTAGAGACAGGCATCCTTTGGACTCTGGGCTGCTCTGCTACCAACACTGAGATCATCTCTGCTTTTTAGCTTTGGCCTCTGCAGTTCAAGTCCCTCATTTTTAAAGTAAAGCTCAGCAGCAACCTTATCCTCCCATTTTATTTACCAGTCCTTCTTGAACTTATCTGGCCACAAGCAGAGTCACAAGTACAGGGAAAATTTTCATGCTGTGCTAGTGTTGTACTCAGAGTAGTAACACTAAGAACATGTATGGAAAATCTGACATGTATAAAGATCACTAATCAGTACACAAATTATCCCTGTGAGGTAGGTAATTATCACCCACCTTGAAAGATGGGCAATCAGGCTTATAGATAAAATGACCACACGAAGGCCAGATAGAGAGCATGGAAAGGAACTCAAGATCCTCCATCTCTTGGCTCTATGATCATCCCTCTCACCCCTTTCAGACTCTCCTTGTGACACTGCTACAATCCAAGATGCCTTCGTAATTACTGACTGCTAGGGTATAAAAAAGTAAAGCAAATAGTGAAGCAACATAAACTAAGGCCAGAAGCAACTCCAAGGTTTGCTCCTTCACCGAATAAAATACCTCTAGCCTAGCTTTAAGCTAAATATTTCTCTTGCAGCTTTCTGTGAAAATCTGCGTTAAGCTCCCATGCTGTTTGTGGGATAGGCAGCTGTGATTAGCCTTTTAGGAGGCCACATTTACACTGGTATTCTCATTTTCAGTAAAGTTTGTGTTCCCTAAGCTAGAGTTATCTGTGCAGGGGAAGACATGGATGCAATCTGTTCTTCTCAACAGTAGGAAGAATTCCTCCATCAGGGTACTGGGGAGGTGGAAGTTTAAAAAGAATCTAGACAGTGTTGCATGCAACCCCATTACCTTCTGGAACTGCCATTCTCCTCCACAGGAGGTGCTTTGTTCTCAAACAGTGGGTGATAAACAGAAATGCTCCTCACCTTACTTGGGACCAAGGACTTTACAGATACTCACAGGTAGATGGGATGTATGTCACCTGTCCCCTTGATGCAAAAAGTCCAACACACACATTATTTCATAGCAAAGGAGAAAAGGGATCATTAGAAACAGCATCTTGGACAAGCGTACAAAGAGGAAAATAAATCAGCCAAGCAGCAGATTTCTGGCAGAGTTGCCTCAGAGCTTCTGAACAAGCCGCCACTGTTCTGTTCCACGACTTTCAGTGCATGGCATGGATTTTCTAATTAGACTGCAACAATCCGAGCCCCCTCCTCCCCCCCCTTCTGCCACCAGGGGAAGGCTGACCGCAGCAGCTGCCTCCATGGCAGATCTCAAAGTCTGTGTATAAAAAGAAATGGAGAGACAGAGATGGACTGGTCCAGAGTTAAAACCCAGTATCATAATAATATTAATCAATAATCATAGTATTTAACAGTAAGAATGGTGCAGCCTAGTGGATGTAGGCCCTGTACACTGCAGACATGTCGTTGTCTGATTGGTCCAATGCTTTTGCTCGTTTATAGACCTAGAGAAGAGAAATTAGAAAAGGATCAGTGTCTGCTTTAGTAAGAAACCTTTCCCTAGAAGAAAAATTACTTGCTGACCACTACAAACCAGAAGACTGAATGTTACTTTAAATAATTACAGCAGCACAAGTCAGAACAAAGCAGATTTTGTTTAGGCCATCTGTTTTTACTGACGTGATACTGTAAGGGCTTCTACCATTGAATCAAATTCAATTCCATTATTCCATCCTACTCCAAATATATTTCGCTTGCTGCTCCCTCGTCCTAGAGGCCACCACATTCTTAGATTTCTGTTGACAAACGGCTCTAACTCTACCTATTGAAGAAACACTGAGTAACACACATCTGAACAACTCTCACCTCATTGGCAGCAGCTGCCATAGGAGTTGGGTGGTTGACAGAATCGCCCAGTGCAATAGCTAATCTAAGATCCTTCTGTATGTATTTCAGGTAAAAATCAGGTTTAAAGTTTCCTTGCAAGATATCTGTTGAGAGGAATGCATGCAAAATATAAGCACAACAAAAGTAAATCAAGCCTAACGCTAAACTTTCCTTTCCCATGCTGATGACCAAGAACACCGCTTTTAGATGTTCTGTTTCTCTGCTCTCTATCTTCATTAGGCAAATAATGTCACTATCCCCCACTGACGTTAAGGTTTCTAAGCAGTTGCTCTCCATTTCACTTATTACCCTGCCCCAATGAAATCCTCACTGTCAAGTCCAGTCCTAAGCAGGCTGTAAACAACACAAAGCTTGGGCTGTATTTTCAGAATCCCTGGCTATAAAGCATAAGGAACAGAACTCAGGTCTTCATTCCTAGAATGCTTAAAATACCTAGAATCCCAGGCTGATGAAGATGGGATGGTTTTCTCCCTTCTGCCATTAACTGAAATGCTAGTAGGTTGTGGGAAATGTTCTATAATAAAACAATGTAAGAGAACTTTACTTTGGCACTTCTGGTCCAGGAAGATGCTGGCAAGTTGTCCCTGATTGAGGATATCCAGAAGGGTCTGTTGGGACTGACCAGTCACTTGAGCCAAAGTCAGTCCTTCTGCTATCGTAGCCATGAAGCTGCCTTGGACCATGTTCACAATCAGCATCATCTTGGCAGCATTGCCTACTTCACCTGGGAGTGAGACACACCATTGGGCATTCCTCCACAAGAGATGCAGCAGCCTTTCTCCCCAACCCCACACAGTATAAACACTGCTAGACTCTTCATATTGATCCCAAACACACAACAGCTTCCTCTTCCCCTTAAAGACTTTGGAAAACTTAGCCATTTCCTAAGCACTCAAAGGAAGGGGGGGAAATCATAAATGTATGATTTAAAAATAAAAAGCAACAACGAGTCTCCAAAATGAACCAGTATTCCAAAAAAAGAAAAAGAGCAATTAGGCTGGGGGCTCTGGAATTGGTCAGATTCCAGAAGAACAGGCCAGTTTCCCACACTGCCCATGGAGACAGGAAACAACCAAACCCTCTCACCAATGGTGTACAAAAATAACACATATGCCTCTAAGACTCCTTGCTGTATATCCCAGTCCTTGCACTAAGAAACCATTATCAGGCCCTTGGTGTTTCAGTTACCTAGAAAAAAAGAGGTCTTCCCCATTGCTTGGAAACAGCTACTGCAGTCCTCATATAAACCCCTGTCACCAGCTGCCAGGATCACAAGCATCCCATCATTTGATAGCTGCTGATTTCCCGAGACCGGTGCTTCCAAAAAGCGACCACCCCGGGACACTATCACCTGGAAAAAGAATATCCCTGGTTAGCAGTGCATAAACAGTACGCAAGGATCCTGAGTACACACAACAGCAAACAAGAACATTGTTTAGGGTTTTCCTGTCCTTAAGTAGAGGATTTTAAAGCACAAATAGCTTAGACACACAAACAGGCCAGGGAAGCACTGTAATGCACCTAACACAGTGCCCTGCACCCTGCAAAGGGTGCCTAAGCACAAAAGTTGCCCTCATACTCAGCAACACTTCCTGCACCCATCATTACTGTGCATATTTTCACCAGCTGAGCTTGCATGCTTTCACCATGTCAACCTCTAATGGCCAAGAAACAGTGCTAAAGGCACTGTATGAGGCATAGGAATCTCGGGTTATTACTTTATATTTTCCCCCTCTTCCCCAAAGAAGAAAGGCCTCTGACAGATTGCTTTGTATTCTTCAAACCCATGTGTTATACACTGCTGCACCACCAACGACTGCTTAAAATTTCAGAATTATCTTCCCTTCCCACAATAATTCACACTGATTTAAGGGCTGAGGATAACGATCAAGATGTCAAAGAACAAATCAAAGATGCCATGCCAGAAGTAAAACTCTTCTACATAAATCCTCTCTCAGAACACTTCTAGAGTGAAACATGAAGGCATTCTTTTCCCCACAACCAGAACACTTACAGTAAGCAGATTATGCATTTTCAAGAAGTTAAAAGTACACTTATACAACCAGCCAGCATTTCTTCTCCAGTTTGCTACAGAATACTAAATCTCTACCAAATCTATACCAGACAGGGATCCTAGGGGAACAAAATTCAGTTGGTAGTTTGCATTGGTGCCACCTGACAGTCTTGCCAAATACACAGGCATTGCTGCTATCACCAGGCTATATCTCATCCAACTTGTTCACAGGTCAAGAGGTGACAATTTATTCTGTCTCATTTTCCTGGGACTTGAGTCTCCCCTAACAGTCGTCCCAAAATCTTCAGAAACATCTGTACAATCGACAGCTTACAGCCTGGAACAACACAAACTGCCACAGTGCTGCTGAGTCACAAGTGGTAGAAGTTCAGTTGATATGATTACCTGGGCCAACTCTGTGACTGTATCTGCATCCACGGTAGACATATCCACGTAACACTTCCCTGGTCGAATTCCCTGCAACACTCCACTCGGACCGAGTACCAGCTGTGAGGAACAGAAGAGCGGTAAAGCAATAGGGTGTCTGCAAAGAAACTCCAATCCTAAAAACACAAGCCAGTCTGACACTGCAATGGTAGTCCACTAGAGGGATATCAATATCTAACCCCCATGGATTATTTGGGGGTGGAAGAAGCATGGTTTTGTTGGTAGACTTATTTTTACGTAGCTGCCCTACCCAGCATCTACGAATACCCAGGCTACTGTTGTCAGTAGGAGTCAGAACTAGCATTCAGTGACTGTATGTTCCAGTCTAGCTGGTGGAGAAGAACCAAGAGCTAATCCTTACATCCTTTGCTGCTTTTGGATCTGATACACAGGCAAAGGTGATGTCACAGGTAGAGACAACTTCAGCAGGGGTTCTTCCCAGTCGTGCCCCCTCCTGGATGAACAAATCACACTGCAAAAGTCACAAATCCAAATGTAAGAAAAAATAAGCACAGAGCAAATGAGGTCTCTAGCATTTTGCTGAAACAAACTCTACTGCTGGACCCAACCAAAAAAGAGTCAGGCATATTAACTATTTACAACTGGGTTGTTTGGGTTGTTTTTTGTTGATTCATCTCCCAACACACAAGGGACTCTGTTGCAGCTTTTCTGAAACCCCAAGTGAAAAACTTCAAAAGAAAGGCACAAGAAAAGAGAAGTCATTGGTGAAATCATAAGACGTTGAGTACTGCAGGTTTTAGGACAGATAAAAGAATTGGTAAGTGGACATAGCAAAAGGTGTTGCTGGACTGTAAACAAGAATATGCACAGCTGAGACTGACACAGGTTTTAGTGGGCTGCTGTTTCAAAATCTTAGCTCCTTCCCACCACATCACATCCCCTTATACCGTTCACATTTTGCGGTTATAAAAATCTTTTAGTCCCTTTCAACAAAGTAGCTAGAGCACCCTTACTGCCTTTGATATTTTACAGTATCATCTGCATACCAACAGATCCCCCAGCTACCCACATTTTCATCTCCGCTACACAGAGTAAGTGGCTGGAATGTGTGTAGCCATTCAGCTCCATTTCCACTTTGAAGTCAACCCTTCCCATCCTCGTTTCGTATTGTGACACAGAATGGCTGCAACAGAACCTTTTGCCACTGCAATATGAACAGCACAATGAATGTACAGATGAAGCTGCAGTCAAGCAGAGCATCTCACCACACCACTCCTAGGATCAACTCCCCAGCACCTGGTCTTTTGGTCACTCTCTGAAACATAAGGGCTTTGCTATTTAGATCAGCAATATTCCCAGAACTTTGTAGTCCTCAACAAGAATACAAGCAACCCCATAATTTAATACAAAATAGCAACGTGGTGGGTGACTGTTCACAGCTTCTAGTCCAGAGAGGCCATCAACAAGCGCGTAGGAAGGAGTAACAGAACAAGGTGCCAAGCATATACCTCTTCCCTTGGCATCCTCTCCCAAGCACCAGTGACTGGTGACCACAGCCAGTAACTACAGGTTTAAAAGAGAAAAGTACTAATGCCTACCTAAAGTACATGTCTACCTACCTTCTCAGCAGTCCGGTTCCACACAGTAACAGTGTGACCCATCTTCAGTAAATTGGAGACAATGCCGCTTCCCATCAGACCAAGTCCCAGAAATCCTATCCTGAGGGGAAGACAAACGTTAACGAAGAAAAGGGATTATGTAACAGAAAACCATTGTGAGCCTCTTGTGGTCTTGGAAGCGATGAAGAGCAAACCCTGGAGCATAACCAGCAAAAAAATATCACACTGCAGCCACAGGCAGAACAGGATTTTTAAGCCACACGTTTCAAATGGGCAAATGCTGTGCTTTAACAGCAAGCTGGTGTTTGTTTTGCTTCCTGAACAACCCTGATGATTTCCAGTAGAAAGCCTTAAGCCCGCTTCAGAAGAGTAGGAAAATATTAAAAGATTAGGAGGCTGGCTTCTTTGGTTTTTAGTTATTATATTTTGTTGCTTGTGCTTTCTGTAGCTAGCTATTGCTATGCTGAAGAGAGACGATGTGTGAATTAATAAGTGCTTCTCTAATTTGTTGTTGTGGTTTTTTTTTTTGAACAAGTTCATGTCTACAATGGCTGGCTTATACTGCTGAATGATACATTACTATTTTTATTTCAGTAAAATCCAGCAAGAACTACTGTGCTATGCATCACACCAAGACATACCAGAAATCTAGTCCCTGCTCCACAACTGTGATTTGACAGACAAAGAAAGGAACTAATAGCCCAGTACAGGGCAACATGAGTGAGACAATCCCTTACATCAGCTGCCTTTCCTCCCCTTAGCTGGCAAAAGTTTTGCTCCCCTCACATCATGAAAAAGACAATGCACTGAGTTCCATCCCTGCAATTACCCCGCAATTTGAATCGTTATGCAGTCATTGCTGCAAGGATCCTTTTATACATCATGCAGCTAGCTTCACACCAAAACCACAATTCTAGCAGGAAATTCTGAAGCGTTCAGTTACATGGCTGATGTAACTTCAAAATGAAGTCAGCCTTGCAGCTCCCAACAGTTAGCTCTTCACAATTAGCCACACTACAGTCGTACTGTGGCTTTCACAAGCCACCCGTGCTCTCCCATCTAGTCACGCTGTTTTCTGTTAGAGCAAACTAATTTAGACAGGTCAGAGCAAGACACTACAGGCTCCTTAAACAGATCGACCAAGGTCCACCTGTTTTCAGGGCTCTGGAACAGTCACCTTCTTTCTTTCCCAACCCACATCTGAGCCACACCTTCCTGAGAGACTGTTTTACCTGAACAGCTTCATTATTATTTTGGTTCCCCTTGAGTACAGTTCAGAAATGATATCCCATTGAGAACGACCCCAACGGCAAAGAGAAAGCTGTGGCCTGCACTCAATTTGAACAGAGCGGAAGTTACAGAACGACACAGGAAGCTCAAGTGAAGCTGCTCTCACTCTAGAAAGGAGAAGGGGGCGTTAGAAGAAACCAGAAGTCTCATATGCTACGTAGCAAAGCTCCTGGGCTGGGAGGACACACCTCCCTCTTCCGCTTGCCTTCTACATATGCAAGATAGCAACTAAACAACCCCAGTCAACTGCCACACACTACCAGAAAAACTACCTTTTATCCTTCTGCATCATACAGCACTCAGAAATACTGCTTCTTCATGCTCTGCGATATACCCTAAAGAAATAGGGCAACTGCACGAAAGCACTGAACTGCAAATATACAGGCTAGACCTTGCTTAGATTTTTTCTACAGTACAGCTCCTGTTTTGTTTCTAGCTGCCTCCCTCCCACCTCCCCCCAAATTAGAGTTTCACACAAGGACAGAAGAGATCTCTAGTTACAGGGAAATGTTAGGTTTATTTATTCTCACAAGCTGGATATGGCTGCATGTATAAAGTGGGAAGGAGAAAAAGGAAGGGAAATGGCTGAAGTGTGTTGGAGATCTTACTTTTTGTCTGTGGGCGTGATACTGCCATTGACTGCTGTGCTGTCTGCTGCCTGGATGGAGGTGGATCCCGTTTCCTGAAAACAATAAGAAGCACACAGCTCTGGAGGAACTGCAAATCCTTATGACGATAAGGAAAATCCATCAAAGCCAAGATTTGCCTCACCTCTTCACAAACCTTCAGCTTCTTTGTGATGGCTTGATAGCACACAGCTGGCTGTAGGAAGAAGACAAAGCATTCAGAGGAAGGACAGTGTTGATTTGATCTGCTGAGTAAGCAGACTATATCCTTGCTACAAAGAAAACAGGCAGCTCACCCACACACCCTCTACGACACAGGAAAACTCTCAGGCTTCTCTCAGTGGGTGAAAATAAAAACAAAAACCTATTGTAACATACCAAGTTATTCCCCCTCCTGCCCTGCTCCAACAATTCAGACTGCTTTCTGATGCAGGGACTACAAACTCCTTTCCACAGTTCATATGACAGGCTACCCTAGAGGCAACGATTCAGGGCATCCCTACTCTCACACTTGAGCCAAAGAAAATACAACTTCAGAGCCTGACACAGAGCACCTCGCCTCATACCTGTGCTCATTATGTCAATGCAGCTGTGGAAGCCTTTTCATTAAGCTAAGAAGGCACATGGCTTACAACAAATCGCATGGTGAAGGCTGCCTCTGCCTTGGCTGCTTATTTGCAGCTACTCTTAATCTGTCTCTGCCCAGATCCTCAGCCACATAAAAATGTTTTTTCCATTTCATCTTCTCTTTTCCTCCAGATTTTCACTGGCTGAAGATAAGAGTCAGAAGTCTTGCAGGATTTTATGATATAAATTCACTGTTTTACATGGAGCTTTTCTGGTCACAGGAAAATTCTCTTCCTGTATTAAGCTAATTAACAAGTTCATCCAGATGAAGAAATTGGAAGGACAACTGTCAAAGACAATTAAAAAACAGTGTTTTTAAACAGAAAAACAGCTTTACCTAGCCCTCATGTTCAATCTGCAGAATTTAATAGAACAAGTCTGCCAAATCCTGGTGCTAGGAAATCTTTAAAGACTTAAACTATTTGTTGTCTTAGCTGCTAAATCATTCTAAACCTAAATGTTAGGAAGTAATTGAACTACAAGACTGCATGTGAGAATCTCATTGCTACTAGGCCCCAAAGAACAGAATTTCAGAGCTGGTTACACCTACTCCATGTATTTAACCCTTAATCCCAGCAAAGGGCAGGATGCCAAGCTAGACAGATTAGCAGAATGATCCTGTCTGCCAAACCCTCACCTTCTCTGTCTGGCTCAGCAGGAAGTGATGAAAGTGTGGATCACTGTCCTTCACAGGCTACAAAGAAAAAAGAAACACAGATTCAGAAACCTCCCAGAGAGTCACTGAGCAACCACAGCACTATTCCCTTGTTCTCCCAAGCTGCATGACAACAATAACTTAAGGTGTAAAATAATCAATATATAACAGCTGTATTAAGCAGCCTCTTTTGATTAAGCAGTTTACACTGTTTCATTCTCAAAAGCAAAGCCTCCGCTATCACAGCTTGACTCCATTCCCTCAGGTCCTACCGCTGGTCACCAGAGAGAAGAGATCGGCGCTTGCCCCTCCACTCCCCCTCATGAGGAAGCTGCAGGCCATGATGAGGGCCCCCTCAGCCTCCTCTTCTCCAGGCTGAACAGGCCCAGAGACCTCAGCCACTCCTCATATGCCTTCCCCTCTAGGCCCTTCACCATCTTCGTTGCCCTCCTCTGGACACTCTCCAACAGTTTCACATCCTTTTTGTACTGTGGTGCCCAGAACTGCACACAGTACTTGAGGTGAGGCCGCACCAGCACAGAGCAGAGCAGGACAATCCCTTCCCTTGACCGACCAGCGATGCCGTGCTTGATGCATCCCAGGATACGGTTGGCCCTCCTGGCTGCCAGGGCACGCTGCTGGCTCATATTCACCTTGCTGTCAACCACAACCCCCAGATCCCTCTCTGCGGGGCTGCTCTCCAGCGTCTCGTCGCCCAGTCTGTACGTATAGCCAGGGTCGCCCCGTCCCAGGTTCAGGACCCGGCACTTGCTTTTGTTAAACTTCCTGTGGTTGGTGATCGCCCAGCTCTCCAACCTGTCCAGATCTCTCTGTAAGGCCTTTCCACCCTTGACAGAGGCAATAGCTCCTCCCAAAAACAATTATTTTCCAGCTTCCACTAAATTTCTTAAAACAATATTCTGGGAGTTGGCTGGACATTAAGCCTAGCAGTCATATGGTAGGCAAACCCATATTAACAGCAACAAGGACTGGAGCTCATGCATTTTATCTGCCCAATTAGCATCCTAAGCACTATTGTAGAATGATGCTCTTCTTACTCTGCCGTACCATTTATTTATGTACAAAATGGAAGGTTTCCAAAAGCTAGTTAAGAGTGAAATTGAAGTAAACAACCCTATACCACAGCATCCATACAGGGAGAGACTAACCACGTCTTCTCTTCCAGTTTTGGGAAGCCAGTCACAGAAATATTTTTGAAACGAGAAGTACAAAAAACACGTGCAGTAGGTGAGGTGTGAATTTGCAGATGATTCCACAATGACTGAAATATTGCTTTTCAACATACTTACTAGTTGCCCAGGAGACTGTCACGCTTTGTTACAATACACAATGACATAAAGAAAGCATCTTTTTGGTCCTACAGGAGGAAGGGAAAATCTCTATTCCACAGCCAAGACAAAAGGTTCTAGATCATCTTCTACAAGCTCAGTTCCTAGATCAATTATGCTGTAAAGAAAACCTAGAGCTTCTCACCTCACTGACGCTTGGTGGCCATTTAAATCCAGCCACTGTTCCAGTCATCACTCTCTTCACTGTACTTGACTCTGGAATTGTGAGGTCCTGCGAAGATATGAGGAAGATCAGAAAGAGTTTACAACCTGGCTCAGTAGCTGATAACAGCATGTTGATCATAAGATCATACAGAGTTTTGAAAAGCACTACACACGCTCTTCCATGAAGAGGTAATATTGAAAGCACACAGTATTATCAGTGCAGGTGATGTTAAACAAACAAGAACATTAACTGCCAGGAATGGAATTCAACCAGTTACATATGAAGAATGGATTGCCCACAGAAGCTGCAACAGTAATCATTGCACTTGTGTAATCATGCAGTGAGCAGAGAACGGAACACACTTGATCCAGCATTTCCCCCTGGTGGATGCAAAAAGCTTAACAAATGGGTAAAAAACATCACCACAGTCAAGCAGACCTTTGTACCGTTCTAATCTTCTACCGCCATCAAAACCAAAGAAAGTGGCCTACCTGTTAGCAGGAACTTCTAAGTGTGTATCTGATATGGTCAAATGTGCACAAGTTTGCAGAATGCGAGAGACAGGAACTGATATATGGACTGTTCCCATTCATTAACAGACATTTGTCATGTCATGATGATATTAATGCATCATTGTGGTACTGTAAGTTTTAATATACACATTCTTATTTCCAAAGATAAAGGTTAAAACATATGTCTTCGTGCTATATGAAGAGACTCTGCAAGACTTCTATGTACTGGGTGTTATCTTCCTGAAATGAGGATTCAGAAATGAAACACCCTTCAGGAAAATGCACAGTGTATCGTGGTGTCCACACAGGACCACAAGAGAAGAGCACTTTGCAAAACAGGTAAGTGCAAGACTGCTGTAGGTAACTCATATTGATACAACCGTTTCAGCTGACAGCAGGGACAATTTAGACTTCAGCCTCCAACCTCAAAGCGCCATTTCAGTGTAAGGAACACCTTGCACACTAAAATTCTCTCTTAGAGACCAGACTGCTGCTTCAAATGGCAAAGCATGGGTGAAGACTACTCTGATAACAAATGATCATGCTGGTCCTTTGAAAATATCCATATACACTTGAAAATGAGAGTATGTGAATGATCACGTATGCCTAAAGAGCATTTCTAGACAGAGCACACCTCAGCAACAACTGGATCCTTGAATTTTGTGCACGCTAAGTGCTTGAAAAACTAGAATTTGGACTGTGAACAAAAAACCCAGATCCCAACATTGCGGTAATTCAGAACAGTAACAAACGTTTTCTCCTTTTAGGACTAGTATTTTTGGGAAGTTATGAGCACAAGGCAAGCAGAATACAAGAATTTCAAGTTATTTCACAGGCTGAAAAATAGTGTTATGACATAATAATTTTATAGTGATTTCTCTAACTGTCAGTACATTACTTTTCTAAACTTGTAAAAGTTACTTTCCTAGAGAAACTCACTCGCTCTCATGGTCTGTGGCCATACATTTATCACCTAGCTGGCCACCACACTGTGACAAGCTGTTTAAACCCACCACACTTGTAATTCCCCAGTAAAAATTCTGGTGCCACAATTAAGTCACTCAGCACTCTCTCTAATAACCCCAAAGCAGCTAATACAGTAAGAACCAAGCATGTAGCTTGTCAGAACTACCAGAATTCTCACAGCCATCAGTTTTGATCAATTTTGGAATGAACTTAGCTCAAAGACAAAAGCATTCTGCATCAGAAAAAAGGCCAAGGGGCTTATTGTAATTTGGAGATACAATGTGACTGGAGCAACACTTTGGAAGGAGAAAGTAAGTTCCGATAAAGTGTATTCCTGTATGAGTCACTCTAATTATTAGTAAGAATTCACAAGTATGCATCCATTCCTCCCGTCTTCCAATTCCCTCCAAAAGGAGAAACTGATGGTCTCTTCTGCATGGTCCAATTTAACAGAAGCTGGCTCAAGAAAAAAAAAAAGCCAGTATTTCTTTCATCAGCTTCATTTTACTACCAAAACATCAAGACAGAGTTTGCTGTTCAACCTGTTATGGCCAATCCAGTAATAATTTTGGAGATCAAAGACTACCATCTTGAGTTGCATCCTGAGGTATATTGAAAGCAAAGATTGTGAAGCACAGGAAAACTTGATCCCTTTGAAGCACTGCTGAGCAAGCAGGCTGATGCAGGGTGTTATCAGCTGAAGTCTCCCAACAGTCTTCATCTGCAGTCTCCGATGGAACATAAGCATTGTAAAAATCCACTGAAATACTTAGCCTTTTGGAAAAGGAAGATCTGGACCTCAGCAGGGAGTTCCACAATAAAGAAAAAGGCTGGAACTCTAGATGACTGCTGGCTACTGTTGCTGTCACAACATCCAGATGTAAAAGGGAAGTAACAAGGATGAAAGAACGCTCTTATGCTGGACTTCTGTAATGGAGGAAGGAAATAGGTCCTATAGCACAGAAGGTGAAACTAAGAAATAATTCTTCTGGTGTAATCTCTCCATGCTACAAGAATTTCTTCTTTAAACCTTTGCCCTTAAGTACACCTTCATCCTCAGTGCTTACTAAGGGTGTGTTAAGTGACTATAAATCACTTAATCACCCAAAGCAGATGAAATGGGACAAGTCAGGAATCAGATGAAGACCCACATCTCCTCACTAATCCTTCCCACATAAACTGAATTTGAGGCATGGCAAGATGGAAGGTGGAATCTCAGAAGGCAGTTCTCAAAGCCCTCTCCAAGATTTGAATAGAGCCATTTAAACACTGCAATAAACTCACAGAAAGAATCAACCATATGCTCGCCAAAGGTATCCGACAACCAATTGGTCTAGAAGAAGCAACATGGAACAGCTTAAACCACCTGATACTGAATTGACTCTTCCTGATGGCCTCTTATTTAAGCTGCCAGTCATTCCTAGAATCCACCTGCAAAGTCCACAGGGCACTGGCGGACATGCACAACACAAACCTTCTCATCCTTGGGTGGACGCCCCCGCTTTCGGGGGCTCTGATCCTGGGCTCTTTTCAAAGGTGACTTTGATCCTCTCTCTGACGATACAGAAGAAACCCTCTTTTTTCCTTCCCCTGTGCCCTTCTTCAACTTCCCTTCAGACAAGCTGGCTTTGCGTTTCTCTTCACCAGCAGATTGCTTGCCTCTTTCTTCGCTGGAATTACGTCGATTCTTCTCTTCACTGGAGTTATGGGAAGATGCCTGAGAGATTACAGAATAGAAGATGGTAAGGAAAGAAGAGAAGAGCTTGAATGACTTTTATGTAAAACCAAGGATGTGAAGAACCCTGTGCTGATTATTATTAGGCAAACCAACAGCATGGTAACACGAAAACTAGGTATTTGTTAGCCCCTTCAAGTCAGTAAGTGAAGTTGCTGGTCAGTCCACCTGCAAAAACACATCAGTTTAAGTAACTGAGTAATCGAACAGGCCATGAAGATTCGCTGGGAGTGTGCGCACATATATGCACTTCTACTATACTTAAGACGAGATCAGTAGGTATCAAATTCTAACCCAAGATTTAAGACCGATTTATAAAATCATCATAAGCAGATCAATTAGCCTCTTCAGTTTCTCCATCAGTATTAGAATACTTTTTCCCCCTCCTCCTCAAACAAGACTGAGTGGGGAAGAAGAGAGGATGAGGGAAAAAAAAAAAGACACTGGAATGAAAACCATGTCCCCCCTCCCCCCCAAACTTGACAGAAGCAATGAACTCCTTTCAGATAAAAGATACATTTCACCATCATTCGTACCAAGTCTGGTTTTGATGCACATGGTAAAGAACCACCCACTCACCTGATCCTTGCCTTTGGTTTTTCTAAGGAACTCCTCTACAGCATCCACGGCTTGCTGGAAGCGCTTACCCTTGTTAATCTTTATCATTTCCTCTTTGTGAAGGTGATACGGCTTCAGCTGCTCCACTTTGATCCAAGCACTAGAAATCAGAAAAAGTAAGTTATATTCTCCAAACAGCAAATTCCTCAACCACTCGACTTCTAGAAATACAGATACACTTTCTTCCACAGAGCAATTGATGACAGCAACCCAAATTCACTTGCTTTCTACAGCTTGAAGGACTGCAATGTCTGCATTCATTGAGAACTTACTTCTGGCACTTTTACTTGTTTTCTCCCTCAGGTTTCACATCCTCTTGTGCTAGCACTGCTCCCCTCTAAGCGCTATTCATATACTCTATCAGCAGACCAGCTTTTGGATATGATCACAGACACTTGTTCAGTACAAAGGCAGTCTAGTGGCTGTTCTTATATCACCAGTAGAAACACCCGCAACCACATGCCTCTGTATTAGGTAGCCCCCAACACGGATCTGTTCATAAGGCTGCTAAAAGTGGAGGCCACATAACAATTCAAAGTAATCAATCCCTTGCTCAAACACATTGCGTACAAGCATCTGCAAAAACTGGAGAAAGAACAAAATTAGATGCCTCACAAATGAACTAAGTACAAACACCACAGCTCATTGCCGGGTGTATTTCTAACATACCTTGACATTCTGCACAATAACATTTTCACTTTTGAGGAAAAAGAACAGTTTTCTTCATTGTTACTATTTGACTTAAGGTAAGTTGGTACAGTAGCAAAGTATTCACTTGACTGCAGTTGAAGAGGAAACTCTCAAAGACTTTGCCACTTCCACAGCTGCTGAATAGGACCTCTTGACATTTATCAAATGGGTAAGTGTTCAACTATAGGATGACCGCTTCCCTTCTGATTGGCAAGCTCTTCTACAACTCATTCACTGCAGCTTAAGGGAATACCTTTGCTTTCATTATTCCTTGTGGCTTTCACAGGGATAAGACTACTTTTTTTCTCTCCTCAGACAGACTCAAGCCTAGACTTATTAGCCACACTGTTAAAAAGCTACTTCCACCTTACTGAAAATATACCTAAGTTTTAGAAAATCTTTTTGAGCCAGGATGTTTTTTTAGCATATAGCAGCCCAGCAGAGTATGAGCCAGTTAAATTGATTTTCTCAGGTCCCCAAACATCCCTGTGTTACAAACATCGAATAGTCTTGATTATACATTTTAAACATTCTCCAGTACTGTTTAGCTCCTGTAAGCAGGTGAAATGGTTTAACAGATGCCTCTTTAGAAGTCATGTCATGCAATTAAGCTTAACATAAAGGTGAAAAAAATGATAAAAACTACTAATTAAAAAATATTTTTAAAAAAGAAGTCAATTGCTTTGCTGGATCCTGCTTGCCCTCTCTTCATGAGTGAAGCCAGCAAACCCCCACAGAGAACTTCACTAGCATTAACCACTTTTTGTAGTTAGAAAACAGCTTCCTGAATGTAGACTTAAACTTTTTTGTATCCTGTATAGGGAGAGATAAGGTCTCCTGCTAAAACTGACTGCAGAAGCACCAGCATCCTTTCCATACTACCAGTCATTGCCTGGAAGCAGAACCCAGTACTCTACTGCACACAAAGCTGAATCTTTTTGCTTAGTTTTTTTTTGCTTAGTTTACATCATCTGACAACATCGTCTTTACAACAACTGACTTAACATACCTGAACAAGTCAAATCATTACTTTCAGCCTAGAGCCTGCAGCTTAGCAGTTGTTCAAAGAACCCTTCCACAGCTGCCCAGACATTATTGAAACATCCAAATATTCACTTCAATGCCAAGCCTTTCTGTGGGACACTCAGGGACAAAGCATGACTAGGCTTCAGCTCTAAGTCTTTCCATTGTGCATACAAAGGAAACACAACTTTGGGGGTACATTACAATAAAGCACATTAAGCACTGTTTCCAGATTTAACTTTAGAAGTAAGAACAGTTTTTTCTTCCACGGTGTTCTCTTAAGTTTCTTCCTGCCTGCACAAACTATCCCTCTTTGCTGTACATGCTCATTAGTTTATTTTCCCATTACTTCTCCTTTGGGATAGAGAAAGTCTGAAGTACAAAGCTGTCCTCTTCCAGGCACTGAAGGTAAATTTGGCACTCGTGCTCACAAGGGACAAAGAGCTAGAGATCTCAGAGACAAACTAACAAGTGAAAAACAGTCTTAAGTGCTGCCTCAGGGTAAAATAACTGAGAAGGGTCTTTTCCTTTCCAGTTTACCCTTTGTGTGTCACCTACTTGGACAACTTTTTGTAAGACACAGACATGGCTTTTGACACTGGATGTCCAGAAAGCATTTGTGTGTTTCAGACACCTGAAAATTAATGAATAAATGTGTTTGCCGGGAAGTTGTTTATATATCAGATCTCTTAAGCAATAACCTCACGGCCTATACTCAGATAGGAGGTCTCTAGGCGTGCTGGGTCTGGCTGGGATGGAGTTTGCTTTCCCTGCAGCAGCCCATACAGCACTGGTATCACACCAGTGGTGTGTCCATTACTGAGCAATGCTGACAAAGCATCAAGACTCTACAAACTCTGCCAAAACCAGTAGGCCAGGGGTGGGCAAGGAGTGGGAACAGGTTATCATCAGGACAGCTGACGTGAACAGACAGACCAAAGGGATATTCCATACTATATGGCGTCACATTCAGCACTAAGAGGTGGGGAAGGGGAAGGAGAGGAGGGGCTCTCATTATGAAGATGTTTGTCCTCCCAAACAACTGATACAAGTATTGTGGCCCTGCTTCCCAGGACGTGGTTGAACATTATTCTCTACTTCCCATCAACAAGCATTTTTTTCCCCTCTCTCTGTACTTCTGCACAGCCTTTGCTTGTTTTTCCCTCTTCCTTTTTCCTTTAAGGAAATTATCTTTATCTCAACCTGTGTGCTTTTTTTTTTCTCCCCCCATATCTGCCGTGGGACCCATGGGCTGCAGGGGGACAGCCTGCTCCACATCCTGCACTGCCCTGGCTGGCTGCAGGGCTGGTTCTCACTCTTCTCTCCTCCAACTCCTGTTGCACAGCAGTTCCACACCCCCCCAGCCCCTTTCTTAAGTCTGCTCTCCAAGAGGTGCAACCAGCATCACTCGCCGGCTCAGCTCTGGCCAGCAGTGGGTCTCTTTTGGAGATGACTGAATTTGGCTCTCGTCTACGATGGGGCAGCTTCTGGGCTCTGCTCACAGAGATCACCCCTACAGGCCCCCTCCTAACAAGCCCTTGCCAGGTAAACCCAGTGCACTAGGATGCAACATACAAGAAACTATTTTTCTCCTAACTTGGAAACGCATTAATGCCCCTAGAAAAGGAATTAGTGACGTTACATTACTGAAGCTGTCATATTTAAAATGAGATTGCATTTATATTGCCGCACAGTCATCCAATATCCATAAAGAATGGATTAAATAGAAAGTGAAAATACATTAAAAAGATCATAGAATATCCAAGTTGGAAGGGACCCACAAGGATCAAGTCCAACACCTGGGTCCCCAAAGGACCACCCCCCCAAAAAAAATTAGATCATGTGTCTGAGAGCATTAATACATTTTTATGTACGAGATACATTTTCGTAATGGGCTTCTCTGCTAATTTCTTCATACCCTTCCTCATCTCCTTCAATATGTCATTCTTATAAAGCCCCTGCTCACTGTAAAAATCCACATTCTATTCACAAACAATCAAAACTTAGAAAGCTTGTGAAGCAGAGGCAAGTATGAATGTGACCTAGAGCTGCATGGAAAACAGTGCCATAGAAGAGATACAACCAGAGACAGCAGATTCAAATCCGTGACAGGAGCTTAGGACAGGTGAGATGACCTTAAAACACACCATCTTCTAGCCACTCTTCCAGTCTAGAGATACCAGTTCTTAATGAGACCTTGAAAACCCCTAGAAAGATTGGAGAACGGGCAGTAGCAGAAACTCCACAAATACTTTTTGCAAGCCTTACAGTTCGGTCTGCAAAATGGTGGCACTGTATCTCCAAGGTTCTTTTACTTAGTAAAGCCCGGGAACATTCAAGTTTACAGAGCACCAGTTTAAAGGCCCACACTAAATGTTAACACAATCAGTCTGAAGTCAAAAGAAAACAGCTTGGCTATTTGCAAGATCTGTGTTAGTGAGCACACAACCAAGAAACGAAATGCAGAAATAAGGACAGGGTTCCTGACATCAAAAGCAAAGCCCCAATTTTCATCCGTATGACAACTCATATAGCAGGACTCTCTAATTTGGTATGTAAAACTTTTAATGGAAAACAGCACTAAAGTGATCACAAGTTAAACCAAACATCCATGCAACTGAAAGGAAGGGATATTTTGCAAGAGAACAAGCAAAAGTTCAGCACTGATAGAAGTCATGTTAATTTTTTCAAATTTATGCAATAACAAAAACTTTACAGAGTACTTAAACTTTCACAAATAACAGCAAGAAAAGAACAAGTTTTGACTACAGTAATTTTCATCTATTGTGCTCTGCCTACAGAGATGTCTAACAACATCCCAGCTGGCTCTGGCATACAGCAGCTCAACTACAGCCGAGCTCTGCAAGGGATATGCCCAACTGAAAAAAAAAAAAGCAGCAATGTAAGCTAACCCAGCGTCAGCTCAGCCTACAGCCTCTGAGTCTATGAGGATTCCCAAAAAGTATCACATTCAACACCTGGCAAACCTTAACCATGTGTTTTCTGATGTCAGGATCTCATGTAATGTTTTACAAAGACTACTTCCATGAACTTCTCTCTCCCTGAAAACCAGGGAGGACAGTGGCAGAAGAAGAGGGTATGTGCTGGCATCACAGCAGTGTATGAGAGATGGGAAGACACCAAATGCTGTGCCAAGATTGTCAGGCACAATGTAAATGTGTTGCAGATCATTAGTTACCTTAGATTACAAGCTTCTTTTATTTTTCCTTAGTGTATCAAGTCGGGAAGTGACCCCCTGACCCCATGGCACTTACTGAGACTATTTAATTTTCTACCAATGCTTCAAAAAGGTGCTGTGTGTTAAGAATGAGCTGCTCCAGCTTCCTATTAAGACTGATGCACATGACTTGCAAGACCATGACTATGACAGTATAGCTACAGTGTATGTACATGCACACACGTCCACAGCCCTGATGACTGCAGAACTCTCCCTGATACTTCCACGAAGAAAAGTAGAGTGACAGCTTCATAATAAAAAGCAATGATTTTTTTTTCCAGTTTTGAAAATGTCATAAGGAATTTCCTAACAGGCCATGAAATGTCAGAACATTTTTAACTGGATGGAGTACTCTAAGAATGTCTGTAAGACTGGTAGACTACGGGCCTGCCAGCCTAGTAACTGCTAACAGCAATAAACAAATACATACAGCAACTCTTACAGCTGCTGCCCTTGATTATTAGAATTATGTACAAATATCCCCTCAGACATGCGTGTAGCTTGTCATAGGAAATGGAAAATAAAAGGCGATCTGAAAAGCTATTTAAGAAACACAGTTAAAGATAAAGGTAAGAGGTCAATCTTCCATTGCTATTTAGAAAGACTAAAAGAAAATTGTAGTTTATAATCCATCAACTGTATGCTTGTCAGTTCTACGGGCAGGAAACATCAACTCTTCTTGATTTTGGATGAAGAATCATTTTGATGTGACTTACTCTGAGGACAAATACTCTGAAAAAATGTCCTGGGCAGACTAGGAAAATCTCACTATTAGAGAAGAATTTAGAGAACGTCAGTAAGAGGCATTACGTGAGCACGTGCATCACAATTAAGGAAATCACTTAATACAATATCCATGTCCTATTCTACCACTACGAACATCAAGGTGCCTCTCACTATGCTAGAGCACAGGTGTACATCACTGTTTAAATTAATCAGCAAGTTCCTTTTCCACATTAAAACGATAAAATGACTGCAAATCCCTTCTTACCTTTAAGCAGCTTTCTCCTTAACCTTTGGTATGGGAAACTGGAGCCGCAAAGGTCAGAAGGAAATAGCTTTTCACTAGTATTTTGGAATTCCTTAGAAGAAAATAGTCTACCCATATTCTGAGATTGCCTAACCACTGACAAACTGGCTGGCAACCACCCTCAGAAGTGTCCAAGAAGGACTCTACCCATTAACTAGCACTGCCTTCACCTTACACAACTGGCCAATAACCAAAACATCTGTGTCCAAATATTAAATCTTGACAGAATAAAGCAGTAACAGAAGAGCTGTAAAATTGGATCAATGGTAATGTCACCTTACAACCTTGAAAGGTACGGAAAAAGCAAAGCACAAGAAAACAGGAGCAACATGAACTAGAATACCAGTATGAGCCAGTGTGTATTTATCACGCGGTGAACGACAGTCAGCAATAGGAGCTCTGCATGCTCCCATTTGTAATTCCGTTCAGTAGATGGAGATTTTCTTAATTTATTTCCACTGTTTATGTGTTAAAAAAAGGTATGTGTAAAATGCATTAGTTTACTTACAAAAAATGAAAGGATTTCCCCTTGATGCTCATATGTTAAGTGAAATCACTTAAAATTTTCACGACTTGGTTCTTTGACTACGCTCAAAGACAAGGATTTCTCACAGTTCTAACACCACCACAACTCAGGATAGAACAGGCATGCAAGATTCTCTCTCCTGCCTATCAATATTACTTTATAAGAGCAGCAAAGAGGACAGTATTTATTTCTATTTAACTTTCAGATAGGGTATGCAAGTCAAAACGAGCAAGCTTCTGAACTGTGATAATCTAGCAGGAAATGATTAAATTTCACAAGCAGCAGGGAGAGCAGGAGGAAGGCAGGCAGGTGTGTGCGCAAGCACTACCTTCCTGTGTTACGATTGGATTTTCCCTAGAAAGAATACAGAATCAGGTAATAGACCCCAATTATTTTGTAGATCTGAACTCTACACTTGCAATAATGTTGCCAACCTCAGATACAGTACCATAAACATACAACCACTTCTTCCAAACTTGTCTTAATACAGAACACCTCTGTATTTGATCCAAAAACATGAAATTGAAGAAACAAGAGCAAATGATTAGGATAGAAAGAGACAGATCTCAGCTTGTAGAGCCTGATTAGCTTGAATATCCATTGGCTAACAAGAAAAAAAATCCTTTGCCCTCAAATCAACATTCACCTACTGTATGTTATTAGAGATCCTACAAACCTTCCTATTAGTGTGCAGCATTCATTTCCACCCCATCAAGTTTTGATATCAGTTCTTAATGGATTTTTTTTAAATAAGCAAGAATGTTGTTGAAAACAGTTCTCTTCAACAACATCCATTTCTTGGTTCTTGTTACTCCTGTCCCTACCAGTAGAAACGTGCTTGCTTATCTCCTGCAGGTTTCTCACTTAACTGCATGACTGAACATCAAATAGCAGCAAAGGAAAAAAAACAGAAAAACTGGCAATGTAATTTTCGGCATCAAGAAATACGTAAGTTTCATTTTTTTCTCTCCAGATTGTAAACAGCTAAGTCCAAGACAACTATGATCTTCATGCTTACTTGGAACCAATAAATTCTGCCTTGCAAAAAGAGTCTACAAGTTTTTGCTGCCCTATGCTACAAAGTCTTCCAAAGGCGCAGCAAGAACGTTTTCAGTCTTCAGGCATGAAAATATGTTCTTGTTGTGAGTGGCAAACATAAAGCCATGTTATTCTTCCAGCACAAAAATGAGTGCTTTTCACTGTACCTGTCTCAAACAGTTACATGCTAAAACCTAACCCAGGACCATCACACCTACTCCCTTACAAATGGCAAGCTACCAAGAAGTTTCCTTCACAGCAGCAACTAAAATCCTGGTGTAACTGAGTACAGAAGTCTTTCAAGTCTTCATACACCCACTTGCGTGGCTATAGCATGCAATAATAGATGGATTTTTATTGCATATAAACTAAAAACTTCTACAAATTCACACTGTCGTGTTAGCAAAAGTTTCTTCCATGAAAAAAGCACGTTATACAGAACAGCACTTTTACCAGATGAAAACAAGCAGTACATACTGATCTTCTGTTCCAAAAAACTTCACAAAGAAGCACTTTTTTCCACGAGGTTTCTTCAGGTCTTTAGGCGGATTAACAATCTAAAGGCAATTAAAAGTGAAAGTTAAAAAGCACATAAAGAAAGGTGATACTCTGTGACTTTATTATCCAGCATTAGAACTCTTGTAGATTTTTATTTTTAAAGCTAACAAGGAAGAGAACTTAAAACTGTTACAAGTCTTTTAATTAAATACGTAACCCATATATTTCTTTAGATATGCTTATGCAGCAGCAGATTGAAAAAATACCCAAACTCCACTGATACATCACTACGTTCTTAGTGAGGTTCTCTGTCCCCAAAAAGACAGCAATCTTTTTAAAATTTATAAAGCCAAATGGCATTCATAAACATTTGTTCCACTTAGTTAAATTTAAAATTCATATTCAAAACATTGTCTTTGCTTCCAAAATAGTTTACTTATGAAGTTTAAAGTATTAGAGAAGAGAAAAATCAGTCCTTCTCTTACAAAGATGACGCCTGAAAGACTGCAGGCAAGCCTGGTTTTAACCTGATTCAACAACCAGAGTGAAACCAAGTATTTATGGCTGTCAGCCACATTAACAACACTTTTCCTCCCGTGGCATGCTTTTATCTCAGCATTTCCAGTCCTCATACCTACTCCAAAAATAAAAACAAAGTTCACAGAATCACAGAATATCCTGAGCTGGAAGGCACCCACAAGGATCATCGAGTTCAACTCCTGGGGCCTCAAAGGACCACCCAAAAAACAAACAAACAAACAAAAAAACAGACTATGCATCTGCGAGCACTGTCCGAACACTTCTTGCTCTCTGGCAGGCTCGGTGCTATGACTGCTGCCTTGGGAAGCCTGTTCCAGCACCCAACCACCCTCTTGATGAAGAGCCTTGTCCTGATACCCAGCCTGAACTGCCCCTGAGTTTTTTCATGGAAATTGATGGCATGTAGAATTTAATTTCCTAAAATCTTTTTGGCCTTTCATCAGCAAAAAACAACTGAACCAGAAGCTCAGTGCCCAGTGTTCCTCAAAAAACAGAGCTCTAAACAATATCTTGAGAAGGCAGACTCTTTATTTCTATTATTTAAACCAGTGGATTTAACTAAGTCACCAGAGGAGGAAAAAACCTGAGTTGCAGAAAGCAACAGTGATTAAATAGATAAATCTGAGGACCACAATCAGTTCTAGAGCTGGATGAATTGCTTTTCATCCCATCTGAGCTAACAGCTGTTAGTGACAGGCTGAACTTCCAGATCAATTAAAACCCTGAAACTGGTTCACAGCTTAGACTCAAGGATTCGGTACATTAAAAAAAAAAAAAGAAAAAAGAAAAACAACTAATACTAATCTTTAACTGAAAAGCTTTCAGGTAAAGCTTTCCCTGTACAGAAGGAAAAAAAAAACACCAAGTAAATAAGGAAAAAATCTAACTCACCTTTCCTGGCCATGGTGGATACCGGCCCAGCTTCCCCCTAGGGACAAATTAAAGCGTTAGGCACTAGGATCAGAGATGGGCAGGAAAAAAACCAAACCAGAACAAACCACTCACGCCACCACCAACTATTCTATTTCTATCTCATCTCATTATATCATATTCTCATATTAAGAGAATTACAATTTACAGACAAAACCTACCGTGATGGGTAAGGCACAAGCACTTGACACATAAGCATCATTATTGGGAGATACCTGTACCTAGACTAAGTCCCTATGAAGTCTCCATGAACTTGCTGCACTATCAGAATTTAAGTCAAAAGAACAGCAGCAGAGCTACTGCCTGGAAGAAGGAACGACATAGCCTTTATTCTTCTTGTAAGACTGGATATTCCATGCAGGGAACTAAGTGCTGATTCAGGCAATCAAACCAAAGATCAGGTCGGTAACTTATTTCCATCAGGACAAAACAGTCCGGTAAGATAAGCACATCAGCTGCAGACTTCCAGCTCAGACAGCTGAGATTGTTAGAAGTTCTGATAGAAAAGCTCTGCTGGCGGGACAGTAATGTCAGGACACCTGCAATAGGTGTTCCATTATCACTTTCTTCAGATGCTCGCCACTGCATGTGGTTGTGTGCTAAAGATATAAAAGAGCCAAAGGAAATGCAGAAAAGTTTATTTCCTATACTTGCAAATGTGTCCATTATAAGAACTATATAAAACTATTTTTTCCACAGAGGAGAAAAGACATTAGCCTTCGCCCACAGCACGCCAGCTTTATTATCATCTTACCCTTGCCACTTACAGAGGCTGCAGTACTCTCACAAAAGTTGATCAGTCATTGTCTTGACAGAGAGCAGCAGAGAATCCGCAAAGCCTGCCAGCTCCTGAACAAAAAATTCTCAACAAGAGGCATTCCAGCCCCTCCCGAGATGGTAATTCCATGGAGAAGATTCAGTAGTGATGGTCAGGCAGGAAAACTGCCAAGAGCTTCAACCACGACCACGTCTCATATCTCATGCTTGCATCCTTGTGCTGAACAGTATGTTCATCAAAGCCTTTCATATGGCACTGTTTTACTGTTAGAGTTCTTCTACAACCACTCGAGGGACAGTAGCTGTCTAGGCTGTCACGTACAAAACTAAAGCAGGATAATCTGCATTCCAACACCAAGAGCACTGCACGGCCCAAATGCTTGTTTGAAACAAATTTTACTGAAAGGAACCTTTACTTACTTTGCTATATATATTAGACAACTTCACAGCACTGTCAACTTTTCGGATGAGAAACTGCAGTTGTCACAGCCTGGAGCGCACACTTCTTTTTATCTGAGATATAAATATAAACGCATACACCTGCGTGTTGGGGATTAGCTATTTCTTGCAAGCCCTAGCAAGAAGCCCTAGCCTGTCAAGTGAAGCAGAGCCTATGCACTTAAAAATCAGTGCTTACAGGCCTCGATGGAATCCCCTCAGTTCTCCTGATCGGGAAATACAAAACCACAGCTCTCCAACTATTTGAAGGTAAAACTGGAGTGACAAAGGGAAGTAGCTTCTGTGAGCTTCAAAGGAAACATCCTAACCTGCAAAAACAAAAAACAGGTGCTTTCCCACATTATTGCGTTGCTTTATTAAAGCACTCCCAAGGAGCAGTACCTTCACTCTCACTGACCACCTTCCTCGCTTATTCATTTTCCTTCTCGGCTCCCTCGAGAGAGGACCGTATTTCCAAGCGAGCCCCGCACCGACCGCCCTCAGCCCTGCTCCCCACACCTCCCTCCATCTTACGCACGCTCTTCTACCCGCCGCCTCCCGCTGCCTTCCCGTGCCAGCCCCCCGAGGAGCCGAGCCTGCCTCCCCTCGGCCC
>CM021710.1:15293081-15353245 GCA_011074415.1 Stictonetta naevosa
CGAAGGGGCTTCCTTCAGCGTGAGAGCTCGCCTTAAGGAAAAACAAACAAAGCGTGTCACTGCTACCCGAGAAAACTCGCTGTCAGGATGTCCAGACCGAAGTGTGCCTGGACGCCAGAAGATACCTGTACTTGGATCCCCAGTCACCTGCATGGCCGACTGGCCAAGGCGTATTTTAAGAACGTTAACATCATTTGAAATGGAGTTTTGTTTTGTAACCTCCACACACATCCCTTTCCTGTGCACATCTCTTGTCTGCTTGCTGACAAAAATTGGTGTCTGTGTGTCTGAACGCCTTCATTAAAGGACTCTACAGAATTACCAGAATGGATGCATTTCCTTCAATATAAGATATAGTTTTAAAAAAAGAAAACAAAACCAAAAGGACACACCTCTGTCAGGTTTAATTTGCCAGTCTGTAGCCACAATCCACGGGCTAATGTGGCCGGACCTGGGCAGTGTTCTGCCTCCCCCCTGGTGCCGGCGGTGGTTCCTGGCCCCGTTACAGTCGCTGCTGTCGGAGCAGTTGTTGCTGTGGGGGACTTGGTCTGGTCTCGGGGAATCAGGTTACAACTTGGCTTCATCTTGCTAAAACCTAATTAAGTGATTACCCAAACCCATTCTGACAAACATGACATGCTGATTGAAATGTAAGGGCACTGCCAGGCTGTCTTTGAAAGCCCAGGTTTCAGCCCTGACTACTGCCCACGACGAACAGTGAGCGAGAACTTGCAGGGCCCTTGGGCGGGTTTGACTTTCCCGTTCCCGTGTGTTGCACCCAGCACTGCCGCGTCCGTGCCCCATCCCTGCCGGGGGCTGTGGCCGACTGGAACCGTGCTAGGCGCACCCAGCCTGCTGCCGGGCCACGGGTACCCCAGGCCCGGGCTCCCTCCGGGCAGGACGGCAGCCGGGAGGCCCGGGGCTCTGCGGAGAAGGCGAGCTGCGGGGGGGGAGGCCGCCCGCCCTCACTGGGCACTTCGCCTGGCGCCGGGGCGGCCGCTCGGCGGCAGCGGGGCGCAGCCGGGCGCCTCCCGGAGCTCCGCCCGCTGAGGGCGCAGCCCGAGCGTTCCCCCACGGCGGCTTCCGGGCCGGCAGGAAGCGGCGGGCCGGGCCGCGGGGGGCTCGGCTCGGGGCGGCCGGCGCCATGGCCCGCAAGAAGCTGCACCGGCCCATCGCCGCCATGGCCAAGAAGATCCGCGAGTACCGGGCGCTGAAGGAGCGGCCGCGGGACTCGCAGCGCTTCGCCCTGGACTACGAGAGCATGCGGCGGCCCCTGACGCAGAAGCGCCTGCCGGCGCTGGCCTGGCGGGACGCGCGCAGCGAGAGCCGCCTGCTGGCGCTGCTCTGCCGCCTGCCGCGCTTCGGCGTGGGCCGCACGGTCACCCGCAAGTCCTGGCTCTGGGCGCACGACGAGCCCTGCTACTGGGTCATCGCCAAGGTCCGGGCGGACTACACGGCCGAGGTAACGGCGCCGGCCCGGCTGCGGCCGCGGGGCTCCGAGCGGCAGCCGCCGGGCCCGGCCCGCCATCCCCAGAGCCCCGCCCCGCTGCCGAGGCCTCTCTGAGCGCCTTCTCGCTTTCTTTGCAGAACATGGACCACGGCAAAGCCTGGGGATACCTGACCTTCAGAGGTAAGAGCACCTTGTTTTCCTGCAGCGTTTGGGGAAAGCGTCTGTAAGCAGCACCAGAGAACGAAGTGTGTGGGGAGGGGGCAGCTGCAGGAATACCGCAGAGTTTGTGTTTTTCTCAAATGCATTAGCGAGAAAACAAGTTCTCATTTTTTTAGTTTCAAATGTAGCCCTCACGTTGCTATTCTAAGGAATATTATGGGAAAGCCAGTGCACCTGGCCGTGGGGAAAGACACTGCACTAGCAAAGTACTAGATGAGGTGCCAGGCTGCTTTCAGACTTCAAAAGTGAGACACGGAATGAACACGAGGACGTTCCAGGTAAAATCATCAGTGAAACAGGAGTGTTGGCAAGTAAACTTACATTACCGGGATTTTAAAATAATACATAGAGTTGTATGATGGAATTTCCCTATTTTTAAAGCTGCTTTAGAAATGTAACTTACTGGAGTTTCCGAAACACTTCTCATCAAGCTTCATTTAAGCTTTTAAAGTTGTTATTTTTAACGTTAAACTTCCCAGGGAACCTTCATCAGTGTAGAGATAAATTGCTCTCGTTCTTACCCATGGTAAATAAAACAGAGAGAAGCAAAGTGATTTTTATATTACAAGTCATGACTTCTGGGCTCACCGAACAACTTGCCTGATACCTTTTCAGTCTGTTCCTGTTCTGATTTCCAAGGACAGAAGTGGGATCCCATAGTATAAGCTGAACATACCACGTGATCTTTCAAAATTTTCCTTTACTCTTGCCTCTTGTAGCATCTGTGATACAGGAAAGTTGACACTTGCTGTGTTTCCTGGAAGGAGTCTGTTGTTGAGAGCACTGACCACTGGTGTTCATCATCTTTTCCCAGGCAAAACTGAAAAAGTCATGAAAGAGATCGACAAAGTCATGTACCATGACTGGCGTATGGTGCCCAAGCATGAGGAGGAGACCTTCAAGAAATGCACCCCAGTGCCAGAGGAGACCATTCGGTACCTTCCATACCCGCCTCTGCTCCGAGCCATGATCCTTGCTCAGTGGCAGAAAGAGGGAAAAGAAATCACAGAGGAGCCACTGATTGATCTGAAGGCCGTGGCCTCTCACCTTCAGGTAGCAAAGAAAAAAACTACAGGGACGTCAGTGTAAAGTCTTGTTCTGTCACCTGAGCTTCCCCCATGCTTTTGCTGTGTGTGAACAGCACATCACCTTAACGAAGACCCACTTGCCCACTGTGGTATGGTGGATTCAGGTTTTCTATTTTTCTTCACATGGTAACCTCATCTAAAAGGAAAGATGCAGAAGCACTCAGATTTTTTTTCCTTAACTTTGGTCTCAGTCAGCAGAGGAACCTTCTTGGTTCCCTGTATATTCTCTGAACGTGTAGCTCCTGTCACCCAGCTACAGTTCTTTGGAGTACAGTTTCCTTACAGCCTGAAAAAGGATTTTTTTTTTTTTTTAAAGAGCATTTTTCAGGTATTTTAAGTACCTTCATAAATCACAGAAAAATAACTAAGAATATCACCTTGTTTCCCAGAGCTGTGTGTAAACGTATCTCTTAAATTAAATAAACGATTTCTTATTTCCACAGTACATTTCTAAGAAAACTTGATATTTTTTTCCAATGGCTGGAGGTCGTCATGATTAGTTGAGGTGCAAATGCAGAACCTGTAGTTTACCAAATACAGGCGGGGCATCAGACTCCTTTTACCCAGTGCAGAGCATCTGAGTTGCTTAAATAGGATTGCAATGAACAATGTGGGAGGAACACAACTTGACTTTGGATACTGAGCTTTATTCCCAGAGATGGCTGTCCTGAGATGGGAGAATCAGTTCTGGAGGCACAAGATATCCAGGATTAGCTGTTACTACTTGAAGCCAATAACAAACGATCACGTATTCCAGCTGTGGTAAAAGTTGCAGAACTGCAACTCTTCAGTGCAGTGCTTAGAATTTCACTTTCTCACAGTGGTTGTGGCTTCTGCTGCAGTGTCAGGAGCTGTTAGGGTGCTGGGGAGTGGTTCTGTTCTGGGTGTGGTGAAGGTATCACAGCAGTTGTTCAGGTTAGTAACCTAGCTTCCTGCAGTAGTAGCTATTTGGCACTTTTGTCTGCTGCAGTAAATACTTGAGAGTTGCTGTTCTATTTGCGGCAGCATACTAAAATCACCAAGGAATTTACTGAAAGCAAGTAAAAACTGGACTGTGCCCTTTCCAGTGCGTATGGAAGGCTGGGATGGCACAGAGTAATGCGTCCACAGCTACCAGAAGGGGGTTGTCAACAGCCAGGAGCAAATGGGTCAACATCAGCCACCTGCATTTGTATGGGGCTCCTCTCCAAAGGCTCCTGAAAGTTTAAGCTGCCATGGGATGAGGGTTAAAAGCTGGTCCTATGGCAAGGCACAAAAGCTGGGAAGAACTGAGCTCTCATTCCTCTGCTGTGAAAGCCCATGGCAGGAGCTGTGAAGGGTACACACTAGTGCTGGTTCCCTGGCTTTAGAAGCCAGAGGAGCATCCAGTGGTAGAAAATCCGGTGTTGATAAATGCACAAATACCGTTACAGGCTGTGAGACCTCCAGCTGCAGCTTGCTGTGGATGGAATAGAGCTTTTTTTTTTTTTTTTTTTTTTTTTTTCTCCTGTAGCCTCCTTAACCATGAATGCATTTGGATACAGTGAATGCAGCACAGCTCGCTCCTCTCAGGCACTGCTGCTCAAGGCAGAGCTGGCTCCTGAGGTTAAAGGCCTCCAGCATGACTCCTGCTGGGGCTCCTCTGCCTTTGGGAGGACAGACCTTTCAGCTGGGATCATTGCAGGGGGTCCTCAGGTTCTCTGGGATTAACAGGTGTCTTCGGTGCTTTTGCCCCACAGTCCCTCTGCCTGCTGCCCCTGCAGCTTTTCCTGCCACTGACTGCTTCCAAAAGTTATGCTCAGCCTTGACAGCGCTCCAGGACGGGGACAACAGCATGGAGACATGTCATGGAGTAAAACCAAGGGAACAAGCGTATGCTTAAAGACAGGCTCTCCCTCTCTAGGGAACAGCTGCTGCTCCATGGGGGAAGAAAGAATAAACTCAAACATAATTTCCAGCTCCAGGCTGGGCTGGGGCCACAGCAGGGCAGAGCAGGGAAATCCTGGGACACGCAGTACAGGGGACAGAGGAGCTGCCTCACCTACCTGCTTAAAGCACGAGGCACCTTGACAGCCCGTCAGCCAGGGCTCCTGCCCTCAGGGCCTTTTCCAAGAGCTTTTCTACTGCTTCCAACATGCTACGGATTCACTTGGGTCCTGTAAAGCTTTGGACTCTTCCACTGGTCTCCATAGGGTTGCAGGGGGGACACCTAAATAGGCCACCATAGGCAGAGCAGTTAGTTACGAGACAAGTGACAAGTGTTACAAGGCAGAGCCAAATGCTTTGTTCTCAAGCTACTGCACCAAACTATTTGTATGTCACTGATACTACAAGGTACTGCTGTTTACAATTTTACACGCATGCCCGAAGGATGCACAGGCAGTTAATGAGGAAGCAGACATAATTCAGCATCCAATTGTTTGGGAAGCCAGCAGCAAGGATCCTGCTTAATGCAGTTCACCCTACAGACTGACAAGTAGTAATTGGCAGAGTCAGTATTCATAATCCTACTCACAATAATTTTCACTACTTTTCTGTCACTTCTTATCACTGCTACATATATCCTTTGAATGAATTCAACTCTAAAAAATAAATACAAACTTGTATAAATGCTGCTGGGACTAAGAGGAGCAGACAAGTGTGATAAACTTACTTTCTGAGGTGTTGAATGTCACTGATTCCTACTGCACTTTGTGAACTACCACGCTGTACTGACAGGACATTGGTAATTTGAGCACTGAAAGCTGAGACTTGCCATGTTAACCCTAGTATCTCATCTGAAGGGGACTCCACATGGGCTGCTGTAGATAGCCAGCAGCTGAACAGTCCTACCTTTTATTTCTGACACTGGGAGAAGCTACACATTGCACTTGCCTCAAGGGCATGCGGCTTGCAGGATCAGCACCTCCTGGTCAATACAGTGAGTAATAAACATCTCATTTCTTGCTAATAAATTGCTAAATGGGGGAGCATTTGAACTGCCATTCCCACCATTTAAATATCATGATGTTATTAAAAAGCTGAGTAGAAATCCCAGTGCCTTTACAGGAACAAGACATACGGGCGCTTGATGTTAACACATTTATTACATACAGAACAGATATGGTTTGTTGTTTGATAGCATAGGGGAAAAAGCATGGGAACGTATTCATACAGCGGTCTCTTTACAGAATGCCATCTTCTGACCAAACAGCGGAGTTTACAGGCCTTAAGACACTTCTTAAAATCCTTTTGTAACATACAAGATACTTTACATACATCACAGTGGAGATATGACAGGGAAGTGTGGTGAAGCCAGTCAGTTCTCACCTTGCTGCCCAGCAGCCACCAAATACTGACAGAAGCTGACAGCAGAAGACGGTTCTACTTAGCTGTAACTACCTCTTACACATGTGCTTCTCTTGGAGGAAGACATGCAACCAACTGGAAAGGAACCTGTTGCTGGAGACTCAAGACCTGTTTCTTTATGTTGCCAGGGATCAGTGGGTCAGTGGGTGACAGAAGACCGAGTCACTTTTACTGCTAAAACCAAATACAGAACCAACAGAAGTAAGAACATTACAATTCTCTATGTTCATGTTGGAGCTTCAACAGAGCTAACAAATTGGACTTATTATGCCTTGTTTTTACCTTAAATTAGGCCAAATTATGAAATTTTCTGGGCCCTAATTAACTGATAGATGTCTGTGGAATCTGCTACCTAAATGTCTATCTTCTTGTTAACTTTAATGCATTCTGTGCTGTGACCCGAAGAACTTGTCCTAGCAGAAAACACTTGGGGAAAGTGAACAAGAAGTCGGGCATGGTCAGCAGTACCCCAGTGAGATGTTCCTGGTGAAACGTTCCCATTCTGCTTGTGGGTGGCTGTTCCAAGAATCCCTTAGCCAAAGGCAAGCCAGAGATTCCAGTGTGTTGATGGCTGGAGGACACTGTCCAGCTGGTTTCCTACCTCTGCGAGGAGCGGTGCAGGTCCATGCATCACCAGCAATGCTCACAGGCAGTGCAGGCACCGCTGTGGCCCTGTACTTCGGTAGCTGAGGTCTCTGTCCTCTGCATGTGTCCTCTTGGTTCCTTGCGGAGAGGTACTGTGTGCCCCTGCCTTTTCTGAGCTATGGGTTCAAAAAGCATTTCAGTGCTGCTGAATAAGGACAGACGTTACATGTTATAGCTTCCGCAGTGAATACTACGTCCCTGCAGCACACAAGTAGCTGTAGACCACAAGCCTTGGGAGCAGCCTGGGTCATGGCAACAAGCGCAGGACACAGCTGGGACACATTCCCCAGAGATGGAGGTGAACATCCCTGTGAGACCGAGAATGCTGCACAGCTCAGGAAAAACAAGATGACCACCAGGATCTTCTCAATTCATCGCTAAAAACATGCCCTTGTGGAGACAGGTCGGTCTCCACTGTCAGAAAGGAAGGACAAACCATTGCCTCCACACCTGGAGCTGCCATGCTCTGAATACAGAGCTTAAAACTGCTCTCCCTGACCCTGATTTTTGCTGCTTCTCCGATAAGCAGGACACACTTACAATCCCACAGCACAGCTTACACAAGGAGGGCAGTCAAAATTTCTCTCGGGGGTTGTCATTCTTTTTAGGAGTCAGAAATGTACAGCTTTTCAAGCTACTTAATAACAAAGTCAGTCAGTGCTTGTGATGTTAGGTAAAAGATGCTGGGAGATCTGGCCTCAATTCCCTTTTCCATGTGACCTCAGGTGAGAGACAGCCTGCACACCTTGACTGCATCTACACAATTCCCTAACCTGACAGCCACCATGTGAAAATAGCCACCCCCTTCCAGCAGGATGCCAGCAGTTCCTAGGATGGGACACATCCTTATGAGTCAAGGTAATCTCACCATGTTAATGCAGAATCCACAGTACACCAACATTATCTGCCCTCACCTGTAGTTTAAAAGCCATCAAATGCTATGTAGAGACAAAATTAACCTAAACCTTTCAGGCTCATAAAAAGAATGAGCTCAAGAGTTCTTTTTTGCCTGACATTTCTGGAAAAGGGAGTTAAAAGTATTGCTGCCTTTTCTGCTCTCAAATAACAAGGTTCCAGTACCTCTTTGTTACCATAGCTTCCAAAGGCCCCGTGGCCTCCACAATCAAACACCTGCCGCCCATCAGGGGCTACCACACAATTCTCTCTGGATACATACAGTCACACTACTGCTAAGACAAGAGCAGCAGAAGAGGAGGGAGACTTTCCATCTGCTCGTATGGAGGATGTGTTCCCCACAGTAATGGCACTGCCACCTTCTCCAACCAACCAGCAGAAGTGCTCCTTTCTATGGAAGGCTCCTTGGACCTGGCAGCTGCCAGTCTGGGGGATATTATTCTGTGCTTAAGTGTACTCTGTGCATAGTGGATAAGGTGAAAAGTCCACTGGTGAACTAGAAAGGATTTCTTCTAGTGTTGTAGGAGTTGTGATTTACCACCACTGCTTTGGCGGGGGACACCAGGGTGACATACTACTTCTCATGCAGGTGGGAGCAAGGCACCCTGCTGGACAACCACAGCCACCACCAATCCATCTCCCCAGCCCCAGGCAAAGTCATTGCACAGCTCTGGCTCCAAGCTTCACTTTATCAATGTGCTGCCATTTCTCTCCTTGTAGACGCCAGCTCCGGAGCAGAACAATAACCCAACCACGCAGAAAGCGCACAGGCCCAAGATGAAAGCTGCAAGTTCAGAGGTTAGAAGGGGGTGACAGTCCGAGGCAGGAGCCGCTGCAGTTGTCTGGGGTCGGTTTCCAGCAGTAGGTATAATGCAGACGTTCTGTATGTACATCTTGGCATTCAGGTGGGAGGAGGGACACTTACGTTGGTAGGAAAGGAGAAATCCTCACTCAGGGATATATGATACCTGCCACACAATAATGTGGCTCCTTTCTGCCTTAGAAAGTACTGGCTTCACCTGGGTGGCATCTCCTGCGTTCTCTTCTGTCTCATCATCTTCTCCATCCCCTGAAGAGAGAAAGCAGAGTAAGAAAGGCAGGGTAGAAAATCCCAAGTTGTGCTGCCCTGGAATTCTTCAGAAGAGGTGAATATCCCTGCTACAGTCTCTGCAGTCTGATGATAGACAGCATGAGCGCAGACCTTCCTGTATGCCTACAGAATATTTATAACAACATGGTGTTTTTCTGAAGCAGGCCTATATGAATGGAACAAACTATCTCTAGCAGTAGGGTAAACTGCCCTTCTGTTTGGGGAAGCCAACGTTTATGACACAGCGCCCCAGACCAGCATAGGTGACCACAGTGAGACAGCAATGTTTGGAGCCAGTGGCACAGATGGTTTTACTTTTTTCATTCATGCTGACTACATGGCACTACTAGCTCAGGCAGGGGCAGGGTCTGGCAGCCTTGTGCTTGCTATCTGCTTCCACAGCAGGAGGTAGAAGAACAGCCTTGCTTTCCAGATGTCCCTCCCCACAGCAGTGATCTTTCTGTGATCGTAGCCCCGCACCCCTACCCATTCCCGATGCCTCCCACTGCAGGCACTCACCGATCCGGAAATCGATGTACCCTTCTCCTCCACTCAGCACTAGGACGTTCTTCAGCTTCTGCCCCTCGGTCTCTGTGGCTGCTGTGCTGGGGTTCTCTGAAGGGCTGTCCAACACACTCCCATTCAAGGTCGCGAGGACGTTGCCTGGGTCAGGACAGAGGTGCCGTCAGTGCCCCTGCTCAACCCTCACGTACTTAACACACAAACACAACTGAACACGATAATTCCTTCTGCTGGTGAACTCTGGAAGACATTGCAGTTTAAACTACCAATGTCTGAGCCACAGCGACGTCTGTGTGGCACTGTTTGTGCTAAGAAATGGCACAGATAAGCTTTTGCTCCTGCCACAGAATGGACAGCAGTACAAGGCCCTCATGAGGAAGGGCTGTGCTCATCCTTACCAGGCACAGAGACAAAGAACTTGACAGCATCACGGTGACCGTGGAAGCAGAGTTGTGCCTGAGCCATGGAGCAGTAGGGAATGAAACTGCTGGCAGATTTGTCGCTGTTGTCATCGCCATACACGTGGATGACCCCACCAGAGCGGCTGCCCTCTCCAGAAGTGGGTGAGGTCTTGTTGGCTGGGGACAGGGAAAAGGAACATTGTTAATGATAGTTTTGGTCCCATTTACAGAAGGGGTTCAATGAAAGAGAAAACTCATGAGCCATGAAGGAAAACCTTTAAAAGTTCAAGTCTCTTTAAAGATCTTATAGAATAGAATAGTTCAGGTGGAAGGGACTTTCAAAGATCATCAAGTCCAACTGCCTGACCACTTCAGGGCTAACCAAAAGTTAAACCATATTAATGAGGGCATTATCCCAATGCCTCTTGAGTACTGTCAGTCATGGAACCTCATTAGGAAGCCTGTTCCAGTGTTTCACCACCCTTACAGTAAAGAAATTTTTCCTAATGTCCAATGTGAACCTCCCCTGGCATGGCTTTGCACTGTTCCTGCATGTCCTGTCCTCAGTTACAGGGAACATAAACCAGCACCTCACTTTGCACTTCCCCCCCTCAGGAAGTTGCAGAGAGCAAGGAGGTCACCTCCTGGCCTCCTGTTCTGCAGGCTAGACAACTCGGGTGTCCTCAGCCTCTCCTCATAGGGGAGGCAGGCCTTCCAGCCCTTTTACCAGCTTTGTTCTCCTCCTCTGGACACTCTCTAGGACCTTAACACCCTTTTTATATCGTGGAGCCCACCCAGAACTGCACACAATACTCAAGGTGGGGTTACACCAACACTAAATATATCATGAGAATCACCTCTTCTGACCAGCTGGCTATGCTGTGTTTCATGCACAATGTGTTTGCTCTCTTGGCTGCCAGGGCATGCTGCTGCCTCACGTGGAGCCTGCTGTCACCAGCACCCGCAGATCCCTTTCTGCTGGGCTGCTCTGCAACCCTTCGTCTCCCAGTCTGTTCCTGTGTCTGGCATTACTCTGTCCCAGCTGCAGCACCCAGCATTTTCCTTTGTGAACTTCATGCTGTTGCTGAATGCCCAATATTCCCACCTGTCCAGATCCTTCTGCAAGGCCTCTCATCCCCCAGGGAGTCAACAGCACCTCCCAGTTTAGTATCATCAGCAAACTTGCTGAGGAAGCACTTCAGGCCTGCATCCAGATCATCGATAAAAACATTGCATAGAACTGGCCCTAGAACTGAGCCTAGAATTACGAGAGGGCTGTGATGGAGGAGACCACACAAGACTATACAGTCCCTCTCTGTTACGTTGGTAAATCCACTCATAACAAACTACATTTTTCTAGTATTTGGCTACTGATGAGGTACACACCCCTGGAGGCTGTGGACAAGAGCGACAGGCATGCTAGAGAAGGCCTCTGGGGTGTTCCAGTGAAGGTCTCTTCTCTAGCAGCAATCCTGTCCAGCCTTCAGAAATCATTTCCTGTCCTAGGATCAGCCTTCAGCTTTGGTACTTGGCTGTGTAAGCGAGGATTTCCACTGTAAACATGACACATTAAGGCCTCTTAATGTACACCTGGAGAATTATTGCTATTCGGAGAATTCGTGAAGTTTTTCTGTTTATCATAAATTCACAGAATGGTTTAGATTGGAAGGGACCTTAAAGATCATCTGGCTCCAACCCCTGTGCCATGGGCAGGGACACCTCCCACCAGACCAGGTTGCCCAAAGCCCCATCCAGCCTGGCCTCGCACAGGGATGAGGTATCCACAGCTTCTCTGGGAAACCTGTTCCAGTGCCTCACCACCCTATGAGTACAGAATTTCTTCCTTTTATCTGATCTAAACCTACCCTCTTTTAGTTTAAAGCCATTACCCATTGTCCTATCGTTACAATCACTGACAGAGTCCCTCCCCAGCTTTCCTGTAGCCCCCTTTAGGCACTGGAAGGCCACTATGAGGTCTCCCTGGGGCCTTCTCTCCTCCAGGCTGAACAACCCTAACTCCCACAGCCTGTCTTCATAGGGGAGGTGCTCCAGCGCTCTGATCATCTTTGTGTCCCTCCTCTGGACTCATTCTAATACTTTCATGGTTTCCAAGTCAAGTCCTTTGCTCTTGCCAAGCTCTGAGCACACAGGCTGCTGAAAGCAGCCTCGGTGTCTGGCTGAAGGCCTCGCAGCCCAGTCAGTGTCACAGCAGTAGAGGGAGAGCCTTCCTTAGTCCTTGAGTTAGCCTTGAAGCCGAAGATTAGCTACTCAAGCAACGAACATCAGACAGATAGATGTTCACAACCCACAGCTTCCAAGGATTTCCAAGTCAGCTCAGAGGCCTGCATCTTTCAGGTCTGAGCTCTCAGGACGCAAATGTTTCCACTCACCAAGGAACAGAGAACAGTGCTCAGAGGTCAGGACAGGAGATGCTTTCCTTCTGCATGTACCCATAGTAGTAAGCCACAAATAGTACTAAAATCATAAGGCTTTCACTTTCTCTCTATTTCCAGAGAGAACTGAATTGCTTAGTTAATTATCCGTAGTTCTCTATGTTGGCTTGGGCTGGATTTCAGCTGTTAAGTGGCTCAGGAACAAAGGAGGTTTTTACCTAGCAGGCTCATGATAGGATGCTGAGGTTAAGTACAAATATTTGGACAGAAGAATGAGAATCAATGTGTGCAGGGACAAGAATATCCCTAAGATGAAAGCTCTCTGCACACCTCTGTACTTTGGTTTACTCTAAGCATCTACAACCGGCTCAGCTCCTCTGACTGGCAGACGAGGCCGGTACTGGCATTTCAGGCTCAGTATCTGGCTTCTCACAGTGACCAATACCAGATGCTTTAAAAGGAAGAGAGACGTGCTGATAATGTTTCTGGACAGCCACAGGAACATCCTACAATGGGAAAAAATCATTTTTTCTGACTGTGGAAAAGCTGAAGTAAGTATAAATCTGAATGGTGACCTCAGACCATGCCTTAACCGGCACAAAACCAAACAATCTTTAGTATTTATCCAAGTCTCTCTTGTTAAAAGTCTTGGTTGATTATCTGCAGCTGTCAGGTGCCACAGCACCTACTACCACTGGCCTGGAAACTGATTGAGAGAAGCATGTTTGGAAAACAAAGGATGGCCACAGAAGACCTTGGAAGAACATTCTACTCCTGCTTCTTGGAACTGACCGACTAAATCTTTACAATCTCCATCTCAGACCTGGCCTACCAGAACAAGAGAACTGATTCTGATGAAGAGTAAAGTACCTTTGACACACAAAAAAAGGAGGAATGGCTAATGAGATGGATAAAAACACTATGGGAAATGATGACATTTACATTACTGTCTCTGTTCACTTTTCTCAGATGACTAGCTTAAAATGAAAGAGTGATGAGGAAAAATGGGTGGAGAGAACTAAATGTCAAGATGGAAGGGTAGAAAAGTATGACTGCTAAGGTGAACGGGTGCAAAAGGAGTGCAAGCTGAAGGAAGGAGGCAGTGGACTTACCCCGGAGCCCAAGAAGTTGGCCTCGGTGGAGGACTACAGCTAGGTACAGGGAGGGAGTGGGAACACACAGGGGCACAGGAAGAGATAGGTAGGATGGGAGAGAAGAAAAAGGTGGTTACTGGGAGAAAATTCAGGGAGCAACAGAAATGTATAAACTTGGAGAAACCACAACAAGGGCTACAGGTTTGATCAGCTTGTACCAACACTGTTCTTGCTCATTTTACTCTTATCTCACGAGGATAAATATAGTATCTGAGACAGAAGAGGGTCCATGGTCACAAAGATCCATTGCTGAAGTTCCTAGTGAAAGTTTACAGCTTACCACATTTTTACAGAAACACCAAAAGGTAATTCAACTGGTTTACAGCAGGGAACAAGCTTAATTCAGAATTATGACAACAGTACCAAGAAAGAATGGGATCTAATATAGGGATTCAGAAGTGAGACAGAGTTTACAATGTACAGAGGACTCTGTCACTGGCTTCCTGGTGTCAGCCCCAGGGTCTTCAGCAGCCCTAGAGGAGACAACTTCATCTTTGACTTCCAGGAAAATTACAGATTTGCTCCTCTTACACACGAGCTATTTGCTTCTCAGCTTTCCTGCCACCAGTGGTGAGAAAATGTACATTTCACTGCTGTCCATTGAAAGCAACTGCAGTCAACCTCAAATCCTACTCCCCCATTATATTTTGGAACAAATGTTCCACCGAGGAAATTAGATGCTGACTGGGAGGTACAGAACAGAATTACTGAGAGCTTCAATTCAACTTCCAGCTCTAGCTATGTGCCTGTTAACTACTACTGCTAGGTCTCTTCACCGGGTTTAGTTTGTGTTACGATACTGATTTCTACTTGACTGATAAAAACTGAACCCTAATATGAGTAAACAAAGCTTTCCTAAGGTCAGCTTCTGAAAAATACTGTCATGGAGATACTTAGATGTCTACAGCAAATAAAAATTTCCAGGGAGATCCTCCTGGTGACTCAAGAGCCTCCTTTTGGAGACTTGCTACAATTTCCAAGGCTTTGTTTCTCCTTTTTTCCAGTAGCTACAAAATCAGCTCACATCAGTCTGCTCTGTCAAAAGAGAAGACCGTAGAGATGGTAGAGACATCATCGGTGCCCAAAGAAAAACATAGCTTCAACTGAACTGAAAGGAACAGTAACAAATCTCCATTTGCTTTTAAATAGGCTAAAAACATTCAACTGCACACTTAGTTCCATAATTAAGGAACAGTTAAACCAAGGGCAAGGTAACTCGTACTCAGGGCTCTTCTCTCTGAACACAGCTATGATCAACGGTGTGTCAGGTTCAGAGAAAAACGTCCAGAAAATATTAGCCTGCCAGGGCCATCTGCCACACTGCACAAATAACATGCAAAAGCACTGTTCTTTTCCGGGCAACATGGAACAATCTCTGATGAAGATCACTTACTCTCAGTCAGTGGAATGGAGATGACAACACCATTCCCCGTCCCCACCCAGAGACGATTGCCAGCAATGAGCAGAGCTGTAATCCGTACAAAGGAGAAGCCCAGTTTTCCAGTACCTAGGTAAGTGTGCATAAGAATTGTAGAGTTAGTTAAGACTGCAGGACTTTGGGCGAGGTCTTCTAATGAATTTTGATTTCTCTCTGATCTCAGGAAGCAACAGACTATTTACTGACAGTCCCTACTGCCTCACCTAGCATCTTGCTGACATAAGGCTCGATGTCAACATCCTGCAGATGTTGATGGCTATGAGCATGGTAAAGCCTCAGGGTGGAATCCAGGCGGATGGAAACCCATACTCCATCTCCAATCCACGCCAGCTGTCGCACCTGGCTCTCGCGCCGAGGGTGGGCATCAAAGGATTTCTGAAATGCAAAATAGGTGGACCAGGGTGAGTTCACAAAAGATCTGCAGTTATCTGCACATACATTCTATTTTCCTTGACTGAGACTGCATGTTTGGGTTTCAAAGGCCTTGGAAGAAAATGTATTAATGCCAGAAGTTAACTATAGTATACAGAAAATCCCTTGTTTGAAATGAGGAGTTGCATGGCACAGAGTTGCAGCTCCTCAGAGAACATGGTCTTTGCAGAGCACTTTGGGAGCAGGAACGTTTAGAAACCAACCACTTTCAATGTGATTGGTAGAGAAGGTAAAGACACAGGTCAGTATGAATTCTGAAGATCAGCAAACTGCCTTGGCTCACTGATGTGAAATTCAGTTTCAGCACTTCTCTCTGAGCAGAATTATTCCAAGCACTGTTAAGCAGGTTTGTACTAACACCACTGTACTGAATAAATGTTTCTACCAAAATGCTGTAAAGCACAGACATACATTTATACAGTACGTGATCCCATAGCATTAGTAAAGACAAAGAAAGTCCTCAGTTCAGACTTATCTAAAGATTTAAGCTCTGCAAAGGGAGGAAGGAATAAATACCTCTCTGACAGATTGCGTCATAAGATGACCCAGACTGACAGTTTGACAATTTTCATCCTACAGTCAGCAATGCACAATAAAAATGTTCTGCATTTCCACAGCAGAAAACAGCTAGAAGAATAAATACAACACAAGTATGTGCATGCATACGCATTTGCTCTCATACCTCAATCTGCATTGTTTTAGGTTGAATAACATGGATTTTGTTCTTGTAGCCACACCAGACTCTGTCATACACAACAGCCATGCAGCGGATAGAATGGTGAGTATGACCAAGGTCCATGAGGTGGTAATTACTGAGATCCCACTGACCATCTAAGGTGAAAAAACAAGCGTGAAAAACAATGCAGCTCCTTCATGTCATGTCAATATTTAACAGAATCCTCTTGCCTTTCTATTTGTATTTAGGTAAACAGGCCTAGCTGATACTGAAAAGCTGACCTTGCTTATGTCTGTGATCTTCCCATCAACCCATAAAACCACTTCAGGCACAGCCTTACAGTTACCAAGCACATGCCAGTAACACATAGTTTAGTAGGCTCTCCAACTCAGGCTAATTTAAACATCCTTTGACTGTAACGAAGTAAACACCCTTCCATAACAAGTACAACAAAAACAGCAGGGGAAGAATAAAGACAAGTTAACAAAAATATGTGGAAACTTGAAAGGAAAAGAAGCATACGGTCTTTATGGTGAGGCTCTCTCGTATCACAGACAGACATTATTACTTCCCCGAAGTGTCGGATCCAGGCTGAGGAATCAGATCTTCCTTCTCTTGGTCTTATATGCTACCTAATCAGGCTGATACTTTGTCTTTTGCAGACAGATTGCCTCTAGGTGATGAAGCATTATCATATTTCTGATGGGAACATTTTGTATGTGCCAATGGTCAGGACTGAACTCAGGAGAAAGGCTGAATTGAAAATTAGATTGCACAAAACCAGAAAATCTCTGCATTTCACCCTGGTTGATAAACTGCTACTCAATGAACAACTGAGTAACAAATTCTTAATATACAAATATTATTCACAATTAGCAAATTCCCATGAGCCTCAGGGTATGAATACAGCTTAAGAACTGCTGAGGTTATAGGCAAAACAAAATCTCCAACAGTGAAGAGGACAAGAAATACAGAACTCAAAAAAGTATCTTGAAATGACATGATTAAGGCATGTCAAGTTACTCAGACATCTTTCTTTTTTTTCACGAGAAAAATGAAATGCCAAGTGCAATGTGAAGGCTCTATTTGTTTGGGATTTCCAGACTTCCAAAAACATCCAGCTCTGTCTTTTGCATGTACAGAGACCAATTCCACTATTTATACGGAGATGCATCTCGCCTGGAAAGCAGCAGGCCTGTTTGTACTGCATAGGTGATCTGCTCAGGAACCACTTATCTGAGCTGTTTGGAGCTCCCTGTGTGTGCACTGTACAGTTGATTTGTGAATGCCCAGTAACACTGATTATGGTCAAAATGCATTAATCTTATCAAACATGCCTCAAACAATCGTATGGCATATGTGTTCTTAGACATGTTACATTCACTCCACATATGCTTACACAGCACATACACACACTTTTTTTTTCCCCCAGAAAACCTCAGGAAATTATGCTAAAGTATGCCTTGGATGTTTCAGGTTAAGGGTTATATGTGTATAATAGCTATGCATTTCAACCACGTGTTTGTACTCAAGCAAGCCAGCACATTTCTTTCTTGACTAAGTACAGCATTTAATTCATTGCTGCACTCTTGGCCAGCTTATTTTTCTTTTATTATATTAATCTTTACCTTCTCCTCGGTGGAATATGGCTAGTGTTCCATCTGCCAGAGCAACAAGGACCCTTCCCTTCACATGCCTGAAATCACAGGAAAGTAAGTACTTTTACAAAGTGTGTGGAAGTAAAGAACTTAAATCCTTTCTAACTTCCATGCAGCCCTTCTTTATATTCTTTCTACAACTCCCATTCAGTTTAGCACTTGCAGAAACATCCTGTAAAGGCAGAGGATCATTCTTACTTATGTGTAGTAGGATTATCCAATGATTTCCTGTTTAGTTTAACTTCTCTTTCACACTTTAAACTCCAACAATTTCAACAAATTCCATCCAATTTACACCCTTCTGAAATTTTGCTTTTCTCTTTCCCACTTTTTCCTTCCCAGTACTACTGCACTTGTCCTGTAGCACCTCATTCATGGTATTGGGTCAGGTCTCCAACTGAACAGGATAATGGATCAGTACAAGGCTTTCTAATAACAAAATCCTCAGGAAATTTTCCTCACAAATCGATGCACTTAGAAGTGTAAGGAAAAAGGTGACTGACAAAGAACTATCATCCCACCAAAGACATCACTCAGTCACAAAGCTTCCTCCTTCAGCATCCCTTGGAGTGCACACTTACACTAGACTCAGTACGGAGTCTTTCAGCTTTATTGAGTGCAGACACTTCTTCCAGTTAGATACCGCAGAGTGCACATACAGCCTGTAAGAAAGGACAAATCAGCGAGGATTAGCAGCAAGGCCCCACATCTTCAGCCTGATTGAAGTGGGACACAAATGTGCAACGTGAGGTGAAATCAGTGTCCATGATGAGCTGAGGGCTCAGAACTGGTAATGAATCCCTGCTGCAGAAATGAAAAGCAAACTAGATGTATCAGGATGAGTAGAGGCCAGAGGACAACTGAGGTGACAAATCTGCCAGCCTAAGGGGGACCTACCAGCCATTCTGTGCTCCCAGCCACATGGTGGGGGCAGCACTGGTGCAAGTCCCAGCAGCATCCCCATTCGATTCCTGATCTGGCAGTACTGTGCTCGACTCTGTCTTCAGCTGACCATTCTCCCTTCAGAGACAGAAGAATATTGTTAGAATTGTTTATGAACAGCAATGCACAGAATGCCCATCTGCGCTCACAGGCTGGCACTGCACAGGCAGATAAGGGCATTTGTATATACACATCACATCCATCTCTTCAGTGTTTTTCAATTGCTTGACGCCTGAACATGCAAAACTTTTTTCTCCCCAAAGCAAATAGCCAGTGCCTTACAGCCATAGAAATTAACTTAGTGTTTAGCAGTAATTTTCTCTGTACAATGATTTCTCTGTTCATTTCCAGCTTCAACGAAAACAACTGAGAATGACTTTCAGGAACAACTGGAACAAGGGATGACTTAGGAACGACTTTCATCCCAGACTTCCACCTTGCTCCTCAGCCCATCATATCGGACACATTTATCTTAAGAGTTTTTGGGCAATGACTTTCTTCATCATCTTTACAGCAAATAATTATTATTTATGCTTTCTTCATTATCTTTACAGCACATTAGAGTTACTACTGGAATAAACACATGATCATTTTCACATGTGGATCAATAAGGTCCTTTGGTAAGAATATTAAATGCACGTGTATTTTGGAAGATCTGTCTCAACAGCATTTTTAAATTCACACTGAGAGATCACATATTTGCTCTGTAACAGCTGATACCTAATCTGCTGCTGGCTAAACCATGTTTATTTTCATTTTGTTTCTTCCTCTCCTTACCATCTCACCTGTAATACTATTTGGACACAAAACTGAAAAAAAGTTTGACACTTTATCAGAAGATCAGGCTTGTTCTCATAAACAGCCTACAAAAACAGAGCTGGTAAAGAACTGTACTGACACATTGGCCCCAGACAGCCTACCCATTCTGCCTAAGAGGTGCCTGCACAGGGACTGGATCCGTAAACACGTGCTCTGTGAGGGGCCCAGGCCGGGCTTGAATAGGGTCTGCTTCACTTGTACCATTCTCTGGTACCTCTGTAGCTTCTGTTGCCTCCTCTGTGGACTGGGACTGGTTGATCTTCCCATTGCAGACAGCAGCCACTTCACCTAAGAGACAAAGAACAGTGGGAGATGTACAAAGGGCTGAAGACCGAGCTGTGAGCTAAAATCAAGTTTGTTTGGTTTTGTTTTTTTTTAAAACTTTATCCTTCCTTGCCAGATACAATCAACCCCCAAGCCTGCATTAGCAGTTTATCCAGAGTGTTTGCTGATCTGATAGGAAAACAGAGGTAGTTTTCTAGTAAAGCACCATCTGTGACTAGCAAAACATCAGAAGTTCTCCAAGGCTACCACTGCAGTATGGAATCAGCAAGAGTATTATTATGTTTTCCACACAGGCTTAATTGACTTAACATGAAGCCATGGTTGAGAGGAGAAAGCCACAGCTGAGAGAAGAACAGAAATAAATTTAACAGGGCAAACGTATAACCTGTCCAAAATACTCTGCTATATTAGCCCCACAGCCAGGTTGCAGGATGGGGATCACTTTGAGAAAAAAGGAGGACTCTAAAGATAAAAGTACCAAAGGGACTTTGGTCTTCATGTACTGCATTAAGAAACTTCCTGAGATCTCTGAAGTAGTTAAGTCAGGGATGGAAGGATGCAGCTATAACACTAGAAAGTCATATGGAACTACCTATAATTGGACTGCCATTAAGTCTTATATCCCAGAACTCACTCTGTCCCTTGTCCAGCACAGGTGTGTCACCACGCGAGGAACAGTTGCTTCGAGGCACATTGCAGCGGGTTGCACAGCCCACCAGAGTAATTCCTGCCAAGACACCATCTGTTCCAGATGACTCTTCAGGATTTACATCTCCCTCCAGAAAGATCTCGCCTGGAGGATAATCACTCTCACTGGCCGCTGAAGGGCAAAGAACAGATTCTCCCATGAATCTAGCAGCCACTGCTAATTTAAACGTAGCAGTACTCCTGAGATCACCATGTGGAGGGAAGACACTGATCCGTGAGGTTCACTAGCTCCACGGAGGCACCACCACATCAGTCAACACTGGCGAATCCCCTCATCCCTAATGTCAACATCCAGGACAGCTATAGAGCCCTCCCAAACCTGGGCAAGGCTCACTCTTGCTCCCAAGAGACATCCTTTACATGCCAAAAGAGCCACTTAGTAAATGCTCAGGAGTGATGGATCTCCACAGAAGTGTCCTACAAGAAGGCAAGATCTTGAGTTACAGTTTTGAGGGAAAATTACAGAATGCAGCAGCATCCAAGGGTTCGTTCTGAAGTGATGATGCTACATTTGTCACTCCTTAAGTGGAGAAGGTGACCTTGTGCAGATCACAGTGTGTGGACCGTACTTACCAGGGATGCTGGAGATGCAGAGCACATGAGCATTGCAGACAGTGAACTGGTCCACTACTGTGCCAGGCTGATTAGCATCAATGATTACAACTTTACTTGTTGACAGTGTACTGGTGAGAATCCAGACACGACTGGATGTGGCATCCATTTCATGGAACTCCTTTGCCTTCAGGAGAGCAAACACACGGGCAGAATCAGTGCTCATCTCGTACCAGACTGAGCATATTATTACTTGGCAAAATTTGTGTATGCAAAGCTCCAAAGATCCAACTCTATCCCTAGCTGGTGCAGATAAACAATATGAGCAACATAAATTGCCTTCACATTGCTGCACCCGTATCTGGAACGGTGACCAAAAGCCTGTCTGGCTCCCTAGGGCCAGGGAAATTTGGCCATTAATTTGTTTTCTGAGATATCTGACTAATCACTGAACACTCACTTTGGACAGAATACCATGAAGCTGGGATGCACTCAAACTATCAGCTTAAGCATGCTGATCACAGAAAGACTATATGACAGCAGTGTGAGACAGCTGTGAACAACTCCACAAACCAGGAAGGATAAAATGCTGTATTATCTGTAAACGTATCTGTATTCTTAAGAACGGCTTGGTTCTTAAAAAAACAAACAAACAAACAACAAAAAAAAAAACCCACAATACTAAAAAACTGAGCCAGAATATATCTCAAGAGCTTCAACTTCTGAACCAAATGAACTTACGGAGTTTACTATGTCTATACTTTTCTTAAAGCCTTTTGATGATGTTGGTTTTTTTGTTTAAGTCTACAGTGATGAGTACTCCATAGTCTTCCTAGCAAACTTGTCAGTCCTTAACTGTCCTCATTATTAGCAATTTTTTCAAAAATTCCAAATGTTTCAAAAGTTGAAGTTGGAAAGTTCTACCCTGGATAATTTATCCCAAATTACACAGAACTCCTGACAGAACCATACCACAAACCTTCCCCCACAAAAAAATGTCCCAGAAATACTGCAACAGTAGTGACAGTAGAAATGACTTCGCTATATGTAGTAAGTATAATACAAAGGTACTGAGAAGAGAGGACATGTAAGAGATGGAATGAGAAAGAGCACTGGAGAAAAAAAGTCAATTCTTTTCTGACCTTTTTCTTTTCAGGAGAGGTATGGTTACTTTTATTGTTCTCGCACTCCACTTCCCGATCACAAGTGAGGGGATCACGTCCAGGATCCAGTTTCTGCCCATTCCCAGACTCCTGCTCCAAAGGTCTCCATCCCATGAGATTGACTCCAGCTGCACACCACAGCTAAACAACAGAAACAGATCTGAAGCAGACTGTGTAAACATACCAAACTACTAAAACATTTAGGTAGGAACAATAGATCTTGTTGATTTCTGCTAGAGGACATAGTCACGCTTGATGTAGGTAAGAAAAGAGACCTCTGCAATCTAGCAAAAATCACCAAGTTTTTAAACAGATGTGTCAAACATATAAAGGAAATAAAAATAATAAATCATAACTGAAAGACGTCTTCTGAAACGCCCTCAGTTTTTTTGAGCATGACATTCCTAAGTGATTGTAGCAAAGCAAGATGGAAGCTGCTACTAGTCTGGGGTACAATAAGAAGCATTATACTCAACCAAAACTGGCAGTGACTGCACACCCAGTGCACTTCTGATCCTCAGCCCTCCTCCCACCCTTGTACTCTTCTGTCTCCTCACATATCCCTTAGCCCAAAATCAGTGCTTGTCTGATCTTAGAGACCTATTCAAGGAACTAAGCCAGCAAAAATTGTCCTAAAATCATCATGAAAGAAATATACTGAACAGAATATTATCTAAAGATCACTTCAACCTTCTAAAAACAATTAAGAGAATTAAAAATTTTCTTACAACTTAAATATCACAATGAAGTCTAAATCAGCACTAAATTTTGGTGAAGTTAATGGTAGACTGCTTAGTTAGAAACAACCAGTTACAGCAGATAAATGTCCTACCTGCAGAGAGAGGATCACTTATTCTCAACTGCAATTCTACTGAAAATATTCAACTATTGATTGTGATGGTTTTATCCTGCTAGGAAGCTAAACTCCACCACAACCACTCTCTCACTCCCCCTCCTCAAAGGAAAAGGGGGAGAAAATATGATGGAAAGGGCTCAGAGGTTGAGATAAGGATGGGGAGATCACTCGCCAATTATTGTCACGGGCAGAAGAGACTCAATAGAGGGAGATGAATGTTATTTATTGCCTATCACTAACGAACTAGAATAGTGAGAAACTAAAAGCAAACTAAAACCACTTTCCCCCCATCCATGCTTGGCTCTGGCCAGCAGCAGGTCCCTGTTGGAGCTGGCTGAAACTGGCTCTTATATAACACGGGGCAGCTTCTGGGCTCTGCTCCCTGCAGCCCCCCGGCTCCCAAACACTTGCCATGTAAACCCAATGTATTGATAGACACAGCTTCACAAAAATCTTCTCTAGCTAGTTTTAGCCTTTTAACTGTTAACTTTATTCCCGGTCAAGAGTGGAACCCAAAGGAAGGATGATGAAATGTGTGATCCGCCCTCTGCTGTAGAACACATCTGCCCCGGTGCCTTATACCCTAAGGAGTCTTAATAAAAGCTTTAAATAAGATGTTGCTAATATCATGTATGTCTCAAAAAAAGCAAAACCTGTATGACAGACATGGGAGCTGGTATCCAGAATCAGCTGAGAATTATGTACGAGTGGTACTTTTCCCTACATAGACTAGAAACCACCATTCCAAAAGAGGAAGCAGAAGGTAGGATTTGGAATGAACAAAAAATGCAGACTTGTAAAAACTGCGTATTTAGCAACCAAGTTCTGTTTATTCCATGTCCACTTCTGGACTGCAATTGTGTGCAGAGGCAACATACCTTCATAGTTGGATCCTTCTCTACTAGTGGGCGACAATATACAGGCACAGGGACATTTTTCATGCGATTATCTTCCTGACCACCATTGGGGCTCAGCTGTGGGGAAGAGGAAATGGAAAAGACAGTACCAAGGCATAACCACTAGGCTACGGCAACCGCAGTGTAACCAATATGGCAAAAACAAACTTCTTAGCCTCACGGGTGGGTGCCAGTAGCAGTGCCAATAGCAGTTGGTGCTTCATCTGACATCTTGCATGAAAAAGTCCCTACAGGGATGGGCACCTGAGAGACTGTTTCTCTCACCATGATATGGTGCACCACGTATGGTCAGCTGAGGCTATCTGCTGCACTGGCGACAAAGGGTTGTTAAAGGATACTCCCTGTGCAGAAGTGTGCAGAAGCCAGAACACTGGCATTCTCTTCCACCATGTTCTGAAACTCCTCCACTTTGAAGCCACACTACAAAACTCCTTTTTAGATGATCTTTGACCAGAGTTAAAGGAGCCGCAGGCCAACGAATGAGGCTGGTGACATTTTACTTTGTGTTACTGCTGGGGAGAGAATGGGGTGCAAATTGCACTACATTTGTTTTTTTATACTAAACAACTAGTAGAGTTCTCATGGCATAAATGAAATATCTGATGTTGAATTCCAATTATAATAACGAAGGAAATAAATACAAGGACTGGGCTCTGGACAAAGACTGATTACTTTTGTTTTAGACTAGGTTCTTTTAGCACCTTCACAAAGAAGAAAGCTCCCCTGCTGACTGCAGCGGAAATAAAGAAAAGATTAATTTATTCAGTGCCTGCAATTATATCTCACGGAAAAGACAGGCACTTAATACTGCTAAGTGGAAGTATTTAACAACTATGGCTAAAGTTACCAGTGGGAGAGTTAGGTCTTCACTGGTATAACTGAGAAAGACAGTGTCTACTTCCCCTCAGCCTCTCTTGGGCATAGTATCTACCTGTTTGTACTTGGCAGGGAGACTCCAGCCACAGGCCTGCAATCGCCCATCATCATTCCGCACGTGCTCCCGGACCTGGCGGTACTGCTCCCGCTTCTGTTCACGACGTGCTGAGGATGTGCAGTCACTGAGGAGAGAAGCAACAGCATTGCTTTTCAGTCTGTGGTTAAAAACACAGGCAGAAGGTTAAGGGACTTTGTCATCATGGGGAGAGTAAACTCAGACAAAAGAGTTTAAGAATACAAAGCAGCAAAAATGCATCTTTGCACAAGGAGAAAAGGAGATGCAGGAAATGAAAGATAAAAGCTCTGTTATGAAGCAGACATAGGCAATCCTAATCTCTAATTCCCTGTTACCTGAATAATGTGGCAGGCCAAATCATGATCATTTCAATCTTCCAAGAGCCCTTCAGAAACAGAATCAACCTTCCATGTGACCATCTATGAGATGGTAACTTTTGCTTATCTGCTACAGTTTCCTTATCTAAGGTCTCCATGAGGTAGGCATTTTGAGTTCTTCTTTATTATAGTCAACTATTTATTTTTCTGTCCATTTTAAAGCTTTCACTGCTGACAGGGAAAATATGCACTAATTACTGTTGAAACTGCAGCTTTCAACACAATGAAGCCTGCTGTGGCACAAGTAAGATGAAAAATTGATCCGTAAGCTCTTAGGATACAATTTAATATAAAAAAATGCTGATTGAATATCTATCTCTCAATAGTTTTTTAAAGAATCACTCCAAGGTATGAACAGCATCAGAAAAAAATTCAAGCCAAAACAAAAACACTTCCACACACATGTAATGACAGACATACTTAAAACAAAACCTCTAAACCATATACTTAAAAATTATATTTAAATTGTTATACCTAAAATAAAATTTAAAAATATACTTAAACCAAACCCCTAAAACAAAACACTCTCCAGCACATGCTTCTTCCCTTGGGGAGAGGATGAGAAAGCAAACAGCTTCTGACAGCTGTTAGACACACTATTTCACACAGTTTTGAAATGCCTAAGACACCACACGCAATGGTTACACTATGGTAACTACATAAGAACAGAAGAAAGGCAGTGGGTAACTATAAAATATAAATTTAGCCTTCTATTTTTTTTTCTAAAGAAAGTCTGTGTACTCATGATTTATTGACTTTCCAGCACACACCTGACATTGCAGAAGTTATACTACTTTACCATCACATTCTCCAAAGTCCTTCCACAAAAACATAGCACCTACAGACTGTAGAACCTCGTAGCTGTAGAACACAGACACTCTGAAGTCAAGTAAAGCACAGAATAGTTTTCCCCTTTGTATCAGAGACATAAGGAACAGGGAGAAAACTCCGCAGTAGCAATATTTAGAGGCTCTTTTTTAGCATACTTAAAATTAAAATCAAATATTGTATCACAAATGTGATGTTGAGAGAACTTTTGTCTTCACCTGAAGTCTCTGTCAGGGTTGGTCAAGACACTCTCCAACCCACTGTCTCAGCACTGCCAAACTACCACAGAAGTCCTACTTTATTCTTTCACACAGTCTGCAAGCATGAGGACAGAACTAGGGTTGAGGCCGACCTCAAGGCCAACAGCGGTCCCTGCTGAGATGAACCTAGAAAGGCCTAGGAAGCCATAGTAGCCGTACTAAAGTTGCTGCCAGTTTGCTAAGCTTATCCATGTAGTACAGTAACCCATGAGTGAAAGATCAGGGTGCTAAACACATGAAACATTTTAACAGCACAGAAACTATTTTTCAGTGGAAAATAGAAGAAGCACCTTTTCTTTTTAAGAAAAGGTGCTGTCTGGGAGAGCTATGGGGGAACCAGGCTTGGGGCACAGCATGTGACTCACTCTTCAGGGAAGAACTCCAGGGTGCGGCTGCCAGAGGAGATCTGGCACATGGTGTGACTGCGACGCTGGCTGAACCCTGCTGTCGTTGGAGACTTGTAGTGGATGTTCACAGATGGGTAGGTCCTCTTTGCTGGTGGGGGACTTGAAGAGGAACTGAACAGACGGCTGAAGCTAGGGACAGGAAAAGGCCAACAAATATTAGAAAAGGAGCCTGGGGACACAACATAGCAGAGATTCACAACAGGGAAAGTACAATGCGTGCTAACAAGGTAGGTGCTTTAAGGTACTTTAAGTCCTTCATGAAAACTGCACTTTTAGCTTCCAAAACCAAAATCCTTCTGAAAACACCCCTTTATTCAAACTGATTCTGAGTGTACTTAAGTTTCCATCCCAGGGCACTCATAAGCCCTTCCAGCTTGTAAAACAAAATGATAGGGATGTCCAGATCTGATTTTAATTTCACTAAAGACAAAGGAATCCCTTGAAGGCAAAAGGGTTCAGCTAAGAATAATTCTAGTTGACCTCTCAGTAACATCAGAGGAAGAATCTGTTAAGATGCTGTATGAAGTAGAAATGACAATGCTTGCCCTTTTCCTAATCTTGCACAGATCACCAAAGAACTTACAACTGCCAGATGGTAGACTTCTTCTTTTCCTGGACGGATGGGTGCTCACGGGAAGCTCTAAGGATAAATACAACAGAATCAAGTTAATTTCAGCATCTTTTGCCCAATTTTCTGCCAACCAGCAGGCCATTTCCATTAAGGAAACCATGCTAAAACTCAGAACTCATTCTAGAAACTTTCTAACAATGTTTAAAACACAGAGGAATTGACATGCAGTCATTTTTATAAAAGCACACCCAGCTACTTTGTATTTCAATGCCGATATTAAGTGTGTTCAATTCAATGATTTATCATAGAATCATATAACATTTTGCATTGGAAGGAACCTTAAAGATCATCTAGTTCCAACCTCCCTCCAATGCCATCCACTAGATCAGGTTGTCTAAGGCCTTGTCCAACCTGGTCTTGAATACCTCCAAGGATGGGACATCCACGACTTCTCTGGGCAACTTCCTTTATTAACTCCCTTCAACAGTATCACTGTCACAGTATTAGTCTGGTAATTATAAACCCCAGCATCACATTCATTTTAAGCCACTGCCAAAGGAATTAATTAATTAGAAGTAACCCTGTTCCCTATAGCTTCTAGCTTAATTAGCACACAAGAAACTAGCAAGACAAACAACTGCCCGGTATCTCCAAATAACAGTGGCAACTCTTGATGTGCAGCCCACGTTCAGGAATATGAGAGAAAGAATCAGGTATTAGGATGGAAGAATGTACCGTTTGGAAAACTTTCAGAACTTCTCGCATATCCTGGTAAGAGCTTCAAGACTAAAAGCTCGAAGTCCAGCATGGCCTGGTTTTGTCCTAAATGGGAATGTTCACCAATATCCAGCCTCACCTGATCATCTCTGTCCACCTGACAGCCTCCTGGAGCTCCATCAATCTCTCTTTGTATTGATTGCGCTCCATCAGAACCCTTGCCATTTCTACGCGGGTGAAGCGACGTCGCTGAGCTATGGGAATGTTGTCCTGCAGAGGGGAGGAGCACTGCTTCAGCCAACAAAAGATGGAAGGGGATTGATGTTAGTATAGGGCAAGTCAGGAGAGGGAAACAAATACTTGTTAGTGCTTTTCCTTGTTTGCTTGATTACCCCCTGCCTTTCCCATTTCAGGTGCTAATTCTAGACAAGTGATCTCCAAACCATGGCCCACGGACCTCTGGGTGTTCTGAAAACCCATGGAAAGTAGAATTAGAATCATCACCAAACTGAAGGCCCTACCCAAAGACTATTGTCATTAATGTGTTCTGGTAATCTGCAAGGGATTTTGAGAACTGACAGTGGTCCCTTGGTCCATAAAGTTTGGAAAACAAGGATTTAGTGAAAAAGATTCAGTAGCAAATTCAGTTACAAGCAGCAGGGAACATCAGGTTATGTTAGCTTTCCCTTCATGAGTACTAGGAAGAAGGCATTTTGTTAGTACACACTGATAAAGGCATAGGGCGCAAGAAATTATAGAATTTTCCTCTTTGGTGACATAATTTAGCCTTCCAGTGAAGGCATATGTCTCTCTGGGTTAGAAGGCAACAGCAAAGAGATTCTAAATGCCTCTTCTGAGGAGTGGAAAATGAGAATAAGACAACTAAACTGGGTAAAATATCTGCCCCAAAAGAAATTCTAACAATTTTGGGAACTCTTTACTAGAAGTGGCACTGGGTTGTGTCTAAACTGTGGCAACTCCCAATCACAGCGTGGTTGATGCAGTACTGCAGAGAGCTGGACTAACACAAACTAACCAAGTCCCTCCTCAGCCTCCCTGGACTTGGAATAAACCTGTATATAATTCTTCATTTGACTGGCCATACATGAAGAGGAATTTTACAAACATCATCTCATTAAAAAAAATAAACAAACCTCCTGTCAGCTCGTAATAAATAGAATCCAGTTCTCTTCAGCATTTCACAAGAACAACTTGAAAACTTCACTACCTACCTAAATTATCAACAGACTAATTTCATCCCAGTAAAGTCAGGGGAGTTAGGCTGAAATTAAACTTTGTTCAATACCTCTTGGACAGGAAGAACATGGCAATATTGAAAAGAGGTGTATCTAATTTCCTGTCCTAGAAAAGGAGACAATTACAGGGGATCTCTCTCACCCTCTGGTTTGCTTCTTTTTTGGCTACAGTGGAGTTTGCTGAAAAGCCTCTATTTCAGCCAAAACAGACAGCTATAGAAAGAGCTGTCATGAGCCTTCTCTGCCTGTACTCTGAAATAGGCAGTACTGGCTTGTATATACAAAATACTGAGAAAAACAATGCTGCAAGACTACAGATTACAGAACTATTAAAAGAAGACATTTACTGCTGCAAAGCTGCCTATAAAACCCAAGTTTCACTGCACAAAGTCCTCATAGTTTACAGCTTCCCTGCCAACATGAGGTAAGGTCTTCTCAAGACAGCTGACTATCACAAGACCCTGTGAGAAAATACTCGTCTGTCATCCAAAAGTGATGAAAACCAGGTAAAATGGGAAGGTGCTGAGTAGGGCACTGCTCAAAAACTGTTCTGCTGAAAGCACACTGTACACTTTATTGTCACTGTGTCAGCTGTTCATCTTTGCCAAACTACAGCTTGCAAGTCATATGCAAAGGTAATCTCATGGCAACAACCTGCAGTTCACCAGCTTTGCCCTCATTGTTAACAAAGACAGGTCAGTCTGCATCTCAGGTATCACATATGAGTACAGAAGTACATAAACCCCCTTTCCCCACAGGCATTTTAGTAATGTAATATACCAATTCTGTACAGAGATAGCTGCTTACATCCTCCACCTCCTCTTTGGGTTCTCGTCGTGCAACAATCGCTTCGGATTTCACTCTAGGAAACAGAAAGAAATGCATCAAACCAGCAAGTAATACTGTGACTACAACTGGTGGGCTTTCTGTGAGGTGTTATGGGGAAAGAATCATCTATTCACAATGAGAAATCATTTGGAGGGAGAACTGGATGCATCACAAGGCACCCGTTATGAGATGCTTCTCTGATACGATTCCTCCCTCTTGCAACTTGTTACTCTGAGCAGCTCCATTAACATCAGCCCCTTTCTTTGGAACACTTGATTGAAGCACCAAGCCCCAAAACAATGACCACCAGAAAAGAACTGTCAATTGCTATTTCTGAGCCATAATCTATATTCAAATGTTTGATGAGATCTTAATCATGTAAAACTGAGCCATCATCAACAGCTAATGCTAGCTTAAGCTCATCTAGGCTCCTTCTCTTTTCAGTGCAGTGAAAAAGCCTCTAATATGAAGATCAGTTTGCCATAATGGTAAAGAACACCAAATATGTGTTAATAAACCATTGAAAGTATTTTCTGAATGTTTTAAATTTCTCTAAGCCCCATACTGATGTTCAGTCCCATTTGAATTACAAGAACTTCTATTAGCAAGAAAGACAGTGCAGAAATGGCATCTCTATCTCCTAAAAAAAAGCACACCGGACAGTTAAAAGTCCATGTCCATACTGCATAATATGTTACATACATTACGAGAGATTCAAAAAGGCATTTTCAAAAAATGAGATCTACTTCCACTGCTAGTGAGATTACCTTCACTTCAGACATTTTGAAGAGACCAGTCTGTGTTATTCTTAGCGACTTTGTGCTCAAATTACAAAATAACAGAGGTAACCTTCCAGACTCCAGATGCAAACTAAGCACTGTCCGCTGAATCTGAGATACCGCAGTGCTGATAGTACAGCTAGTTAAGATGTAATTATGTATCTTAGAGCCCCACGGGGCATGCATAGTCTTATGGATATGAAATCTTCACAGGCTTTGCTAGGCATTCAGGCTGAGGTGGAAAATTAGAAATGCGGTATCTCCAAATGCTACCTGCATAGGGCTCTAAAATCTCTTCTCCCTCTTCTTACTCTTAACTTGAACATTGAAACAATTAAATACTGACATTTAATCACTGTTTGTGGGAATCTGCATGAGCTCTTTCATTAAATTAATGGGCATTCATCCCTCTCAGAACTGTCTTGGCCACTGCCAGCAAACTTTTAACAGTTTCCTTCAAAACAACTGTTTCAGAAATTCCTTTTTTTAAAAAAAGTTGCAAATTGAAATTATGAACGCTTTAGTTTGGGGAGCCTACATTTGCAATCACTGTGATGGAATCCTAATGTTGGGGAGAAAATTCTGCAGGTTTTCTAAGGTTCAATAATCTATTTCAAACCAATAAAAACCAATCTAAAAACATTAGAAATAGCTCAGCCACATACCATAAACCTTGAAATGCTCTGTAAAGTACCTTTGAATTCCAATACTAACATCCATGAGGGAAATACAGTAAAACTAGAAGAGCAGGTAGATTTACCTCTACCTGAGGATAGAGCTCAGGTGTTCCCAGCTCCCTGCGGCAGCAGTGAAACACTCACCTCTTCAGCTCTTCCTCCAACTCTTTGACTCTGGTTTCCATTTTGGCTTTGGCCTGCTTTGTTGCCTCAAGTTCTCCCTTCAGCACCTCTTGCTCTCCGGACAGCTGGTCCACCTTGGCAATCAAATCATTCTTCACAACGTTCAAAGCATTTCTTAAAGGTGTGAAAGGAACAATAAGCAAAAATGCCCCAAAACAGCAGCCATCCACAAGAGAGAAGTGAAACTAAACTCACAGGCACTACAAGGAGAGTTAAAATGAGCACACTGAAATAACTCAGTCTGTAAGTCATGAAAAAGCATGTTTTGGCAACAAAGCGGTGCAGAAGAAAACAGAAGTCACTACAGTTGGTCATGATGAGGTTTGTCTAGTCCTGTATTGTGACTGACAGGCCAACATCAGGTGCTCCACAAAAGATGACAGAATAATGCAGAAAGCACATACAGAGTAACTTAACAGCTGCAGGAGGTTCACGTCTATTTTAATGGGATTAAGATTCAAAAAATGCCTTTCAGAACTCATATTATCTCTAGTTGTTGATAGTTGTGGATGAAGGTGACAAACATAAGCATTTCTAATCAGTTCTGAAATACCTTAAAATATTTAAAATTAGCAGCTTCCCACCGTAATTATTCAACTATCACCCTTAGGATTACTTTGTCTTCCTCTCCCCTGTTGCTTAGCTTCTTTACTATCTAGTTTGCCAACCTTTCACACAGGATAAGCCAATTACATTGTCTAGCTCTTCTTTATCAACTATTAAATCTCTGAAAACTCTTCTCAACAGTAGGAAAATTTTCTTTCGAAATACCAAACCTTGCAAATAATAACTTTAAAATTGCAATATCCTCACAGAGGCCCAGACCCATTTAGATTCCCACTGAAGTTAATGAAACACTTGCCACTGATTTCACAGGTGGAATCAGACCTTACAGGCACATGTCCAGAGACATTACCCAAGTGCCTGCAAGAAAGGAAACAGCTAGGAAAGTCACTCAGAAGAGGAATCTCTCTTCTACAATTCAAGATACAACAAGTATTCAAGAGAGCCTGCTAGATAAACAAGCAAGCCCCAGTGAGGCTGGAGTTCTCGCCAAGACCTACTTCAGGATGATATCTCATTTATAACCAGGCAGGCAGTTCAGAGCATGGAACAGTTCCTTACTTGGTCTCCAGTAGCTGCGAGTTTTCCAACAGCAAATTCCCCACTTCTTTGCCCATTCCTGAAAAAAAGAAGGAAAGAAAGAAAGAAAATGGTCAGGCAGTTTTCATCTGCTCTCCTAGAAATACGAAGCTTGTATGGCACTGACTGACTCAGACTTGAGGAAGAGCATTTGTTTTTGTTAGGCTTCCCTACTCTTCTGTGTCCTGCTATGTAGAGTGGAGTGCCTCGTGCTGGAAGACTGTGCAGCACAAGCAAAGACACCCACATGTCCTTCGGCTAACAGCAAAAATGCACACCTAGCTTCTTACCTCAACTTTAACAAAATCCCTAGAGAAGGACAGAGCAGAGACCTTCACTAGTACTAGTTAGGGGAAATTAAGTCAATAGCTCCTGGTACAACCATGAGCTATTACAAACGTTTTGATGTTCACTCATACAGGAAAAAGCTAGAAGCTCATGGGTTCTTCAGAGCACAGCAGAACACCATCCAAACTGCTGGCCAGATCAGCACAGCAGTGCTCTTCTTTCTGTCTTAGTTAAGTCAAACATCCTGTTTCCCAGAACAGATTTGGGATCATGGATGTGGCCAGTCTGATATACATGAAAGGCTTCCCATTATCAACCTTCCACCACTACACTTTTAAAAGGACTTTAGATTGTCCACTGCTCCACTATTTAACAGTTCTCCCATAGGTGTTTACAATTTGGAGTCTCAGGCCCAGCACTTAAGGACTAAATTCAAGAAAGCACCTAGATCAGATGCACTGCACTTCCACTGAGGCACGAATGTATGGTAGCTGCAACATGCAGGTTAGGTTCAAAGGACTTTGAAAAGTCTGCAGCTAAGAGCAAAGGTTGAATTCAATATTTTGTAAAACCAAGCGGAAAAGAATTTAGGGACCAAAACCATAACTGGACTGTTCTATTGCTGCTGGGGACTTGCCGAATCCCAGGATCAGCTTCTATTTTACAATGGGAAACAGAGGCTACCTGAGCATATAGGACACAAAGACCTCTTCCTTTCAAGAGACAGTGCTGAGGGTTACAGCTTATTTCTCAACACAAGTCCTAGAGCATTAAGAGGTATCACAACAATCAGTGTTTGTGCTGAAGTGCTCCTTGTTCAGACCTCTGAACTACCTCTTCCTTTCCAGTAAAGACATCAGCATTTTTCACAACTGTTATTTGCTCATTAATATTTACAATAAAAGAAAAACAACATAAACTTTAAGTAAATGGTGGAAGTTAGAGAAACATGGTAGCATACGAGAAGTGAGAACACATCACAACACCCCAACAAACAGATCCTCTTCCCACAGTTAGATGGGATGAATTTATGATGGCAAAAGCAAATTCCCAGCAGGAATGAGTAAAAAGCAGCATTTTTTTATTGTTGTATTTTTTAAATCAGTGGACAGATAATTAATCACTTTGATGTTTCAGGCAATGTGTTCTTTGGATAGTGTGTCAAGCAATATTGCAAACAAAATGTGACACGCAGTAACTGCATTGTGAACTGAAGGACATTTTTGGTTTGGCACGGTGACTAAGGTATAGCCTTTTCTTTCAAGACATTTATGTTGTTCAGAAAATCCAGAGGTCACAGGATATAGACAACATTTATTAAACGTTTCTCTTGCTCCTTTTTAGTAAATGATCAAGCAAATATTTAGCCAGTAAGACATTAAAATGGCACAAGGATGTTATGGGTGCTGAGGAACATAAGAGGAAAGTGTTCCTCCTCGTGTTTGGTGGGTTTTTTGGACTAACTGTTTTCCTTCTCTTCATGAGTTAGTTATCACTCCTTGGGTCTATCACGGGGAGAGAAAGGAATTCTGGTGAAGAGGGTGAGCTATTATCAGAGAACTGAAGTCATACAGTGCCCCAGCCATCAGTGCCTTCACAACCTAATTTGTATGACACAGTCACAGCCTGATGGGAGCCACAACCAGGGAGAGGTGTGAAGGGCTTGTCTTGCAATAGAGAAATGGGTGAAGCCATCCCACAGCCACAGAGTGGATACTATGAGATAATTTCATGCAGGCTGTAATGAGAAAGCCTTACTCAATGGGAAAAAAAAACACCACTGTGGAGTGACAAAAAGGAGAAGTCTTCACTCCTTTGTGATGTGGAAAAAGGGAGACAGCCATTCCACATTCTGCAATTCTTAGAGTCAGACAAATAGTGTGAAGCATCAAAGTGGGTAATAAACCACATCAAGAAAAAGAAGAGAAACCTCAAATCAATACTGTGGACCAGCTGCGTCCTGCTTCTTGGAGAGGTGATACCATCATCACCAAAAAAAAGCAAGGGAATGTAAGACATATGGAGAGATGTTGGGTGAATGGAAGAAATTTAAAAATAAAAATACAGTTAAAAAAAAGAAAAAAAGAAAAAAGGCCTTCGCCTTACCAAAGAAATCATCCCGTACTATGAGAGCCATCCCATACGAGAAAGGGAACAGAAAGATATGGGGACAAAGGGAGGAAAGGAAGAGAAAAAAGCAGCCATTAAATACAAATCTGTAAACAGCAAACAGAGCAGCTCATCAGCATGTGTAAACCTGTGTGGTGCCAGTGTAAGCGATGCTGAATATAAACTAGTTTACACCTTGTTCTTCTGCAGCCTAGCCTAAGCACTTTTACACTTGAGATTTTAGGACAAGCTCAAGATGAGCTCATCTTTTTCTTCCATCTTCATCATTTCCCCTGGACTAAACATCTTCAGGTTTCCCATCCCCACGACAGAGGTAATTCAACAGACATTACAAATAGGGTGAAAGAAGGATAGGGGCAGGAAGAAAAAAAAAAACGGAGGGGGGATATCAAAGCTCTTAGTGGCCTTTTTGACAGGCCCAAACCCACTTTGTTACTGATAAATTCTAACTCAACTTCAGTGTGAGGCTTTCTGAGGAGAAAAAAAAGAAAAAGTGGCTTACAGTAATAGAGTAAAAACAATAAAAGGGTAAAAAATAGCGTAAAAATAATTCATACTAAAATCATAGAATCACAGAATATCCCGAGTTGGAAGGGACCCATAAGGATCATCAAGTCCAACTCCTCACACCACACAGGTCTACCCAGAAGTTTAGACCATGTGACTAAGTGCACAGTCCAATCGCTTCTTAAATTCACACGGGCTTGGTGCAGTGACTGCTTCACTGGGGAGCCTGTTCCACTGTGCAACCATCCTTCCTTTTGTAACCTTACAGACCCAACATCAAGAGGTGTTGTGCAGAGGAACGTGACAGCTCCACACTGCACAGTATTTTGTGTTGAGTGTTCATAAGTCACCTGCCTTTATAATAGGGAAACTTCATTCAATTTGTACTGAAATCAAGAGAGATCCCCTTGACTTCATCTGAAATTGTATCATGGCCCAACTGCACTTTATGGAAAGGTGAAAATTCTGCAAGTCTAGGGCCTGCTGACCTCCTGATGACAAGAGCATGGCCCTACTGCAGCAAACCTTCTTTACAAAAATAAAAAAGACAGAGATATCACTTCAAACTCCTACCAGAAAGACAAAGCTTCAAAAAAAAAAAGACAGGCTCTGTCACTCTCTCATCCCTCAAGAAAGTCTTTGTTTTCATTACAGCTGTGTCAGAAGAGGGCCAGTGTGCATACATTATGAGATTCAAAAAGGCATTTTCAAAAAAATCAGATCTACTTCCACTGCTGGTGAGATTACTGCTAGTGAGTGGCCTTCATGCAAGCAGAGGGACTCCTCACAGCCTTGTTCGCTTGAAGAAAAGCAGGAAACAATTCTGTACCCACTTGAGCTCTGCTCAGAGCACAGCACTCACGCAGAAAAAAGGCACTTTGCACCATGAAAAAAGGGAAGGTACAGCAGAGTTTTCTGAAGACCGTGAGAGACAGGCCAGTGTAATATAGTGGAGCAAACCTGCAGAAAGCCACACCAGAAAAAAGCATACCAAAATGCAGCAGGCATGTGAGCACAAAGCTGGGGTGTCCTGCTGTCCAGGGACCCGTCAGTGCAAGGAACCAAGCAAGGCAAAGGTGGGAGAAAGTCTGCGAAGCCAACCGTGATTGGACAAGACCAGGGAGTATCACACGTGTATACCATGTCATTCAGTCTCAACACGGAAAAAAAGAAACAAGAAAGGAAACTGAGTGGAGGAGAGATACACACCTGAGAACTCCCCTATGGGCCATGTCCAGCGAAGCACAGAGAGACAAGGGAAAAAAGGAAGTGAAAAAATGATCAATCACTGACTGAAACCAACAAAAGAAAAATTTTGTTTTAAAAAAAATTGACAATGATTCAGCCATTTCAATGTCAAAAGGCATGAAATAGTAAGGACAGAACCTGCCATATCTGTAGATGGCATGACTCTACATACAGGACAAAAAAACTAAGGGAAGATAACCCAAGGTACAACTGCAACCACATGCCTTAGCTACCCCCAGTTTTCTAGGCATGAATCTCAGGCAATCACATCTTGGACTGGGTAAACCTTTATTTTCTCTCTAATGTAGTAGTAAATGCAGAACAGCTATTTTCCACTGCCTTCTCCTTTCCCCTCCCCTTGCAACACATCTCTTTTTAGCAACCAGATTTGCTGAAATTAATGTGCACTTCAGTGATGCATCAGTATGCAAAAGACATTGTTATATTTCACAACACCTTTTTTTCCCCCCAATGCAGTGCAAGGACTTGGCTTGATAATCTCAACTTTTGTTTAAAAAAACATATTAATGGGAAGCTTACATATATATATAACTGAATTTCTGTCTTCACCTCAAAATCCCTGTTATTTGAAGTGAGGTTTTAATCTCCAAAGCACAGTTGGAGTCCTAAAACTGAAAGGACTTCACAGTCCACAACTGAACCACTAGTCCTCCTCCACATCCAGAGTCTCTCGGGATAGTGAAGAGCAAGGGATGGGTAGATGAGCAAAGAGTGAGCCCAACAAGCAACTAACAAGTGAGTAGGGAGGCAAAGAGCCAACTAGGTGGTGGCAGCATTCTAAGGCTGCAGTGAGAAAGAAGGGAATTAGGTCAACAATTACCACTGCTAAATAATTGTTATTGTTCCACGTATTTCTCCAGAATATACCCTATACAAACTAATGTGTGTACAATGGTATTAGAACATGGGGAAAAAAGCAGGTTTTATATTCCAAAAGTGCAATGAGGAGTGCTGCTTTTGTACGAAGAGACGTTGGTAGCTTGGAAGATATTCAGAAGGAAACAGTGAGATTTTCCATTGAAGAAACAGACCCAGCTATTGTTCAAGGGTAATTTTTCCAAGATCATTCTACTCTGAGGTCCTATTTAATGAGATTTCTCTTTCTTTAAGAAACTGAGTCCAAAAGGAAAGAATATTCTTGAAGGCTGATTTCCAAGCTTTGAGAAAGACTAGAGGAAGAATGATATTTTCACTTTTGGTAAGCTTCATTTACACTTAATTCTCTAAATAAGACCCAGAAAGAAAGAAATATTTTGGATTGTGGATCTTGTTTCTTATGTCATGTCCATATAGCACAATTCCATCTGTGGCTCTTCAGGCAAAAAGTTACAGAAAAGGGAACAATTTACCTAACCAGAATGGCAAATTTTTGTATAACGTTAACAAATTTGTCAGTACTGAGATCTAGACTTTGTCCTCCAACTTTGAGACATTCTTAGTGCTTTCTACTGTGAAAAGACAAAAAAAAAAGTGTTTTAAACCTCATTTCTAAGTCAGAGAAATACGGCCTCTCAGATCTCTCTGCCTTCCTTCCTTTATACAATCTTAGCAGCATGTCTGATGTCTGTTCCTTTCTAAGAACACTTTCATGTGAGCAAAGCTGGTAGCCAGAACTCAACAAAAGGAGTAATTAGATTGACATTTCTGTCACGAAACTCACTCAGCGAACTGATTTCATCACATATCACCTTCCAGGTCTGGAAAGGAACTGCATGAAGCCTTCCTATTCTGCTAGCATGCCATGCTATCAGCTGCAAGAGTTTTGCTGCTCTGCAGAAAAAACTACTCCTAATAACAGCATTATCCAGGAAACAAACCTTTATTTTTGTGCTTAATGAAGAGAGAACAAGAAATTTCTATTTCCTAAGCAAAAGGAATGTGAATATTAAGCAATCTTTTTTTTTTTCTTTTCCCCCATGTGTTTGGTAAGGTGAAAAAGGACAAACTTTAGAATCACAGATATATTTGGGTTGGAAGCTTCCTTGAAGATCATCTAGTTCCAACCCCTGTGCCATGGGTAGGGACAGCATACACTAGACCAGGTTGCTGCAAGCCATATCCAACCTGGTCTTGAGCACTTCCAGGGATGGGGTATCTACAACTCCTCTGGACAACCTGTTCTAGTGTCTGACCACACTGAGTAAATAATTCCTTCCTATGGAATAACGTTATTCTTAAATTTAAAAATTAGATCTTATTGATGGTTCAGATTTTTAAGTGGAAACAAATCTGATCTTCACAAGCCATACTTACATAGGCAGTGTTCAAAGTTTCTGTACGCTTTTTATTATACAAGTATTAACTGCCAAATAACTGATGACCCAAGATCCAGAATCAGTCACTGATCTTTAGGCAGTCTTATTACTGGAAGAGATGAAGTATTTTTGACTAACTGGAACTGTAGTGATATAACTAGCATGGTCTCCAATTGGGCAACTAAAAACTTTGGCCCTTTGAAAACAACAGCCTGTATTTCTTACTGATCACTGGGTTCAGGATGTAATCCAACTGGGGAGTGGATTACCAGACGACAAATTTCCAGAAGTAGGAAACAGGTTGTCCCAGGCAGTTCATACTGCCAGATATTATTCATTTTCCTGAATAATATCTCTTGGAAGCTGACACTCCCTTGAAGCCACAGGCGTTTCAGGGAGAGGTAGAAAGCAGCAGGTGGCACAGAGGATATACATTATTTAGTGGAAGGTAGCCATGTAATAGACTATACACTCTTCTAGATAAGGAAGCACCTGAGGACCATGATAAAGTATATGGGAAATGGCTAGATTCTGAGCATTTTTAATGCTTTGACCCTGCTATGAAGAGAGTTCTCAGTAATGCATGGGGGCTATTAATCAAAATTCATCCCACAGTAGGCAGATGGAAGTTTTAACAGTCACATGTCGTTACTACTGTCATCTTCACTCTGAGCAGGAGTTCTAGCCCTTCTGCAATGACTGCTAATATCCAGGTTACTCTCAAACCTAGAACTCTTTTGCTTTTCCTTCTAAATTCTAATTTTTAAATTGCCTGCACATGTTGGCTCCAATCCCAGGCAGCAAAAAAACAGTGCTTTCATCTCGACTCTTCTGCAGATTTTTTTCTTCTGCCAATTTTGTGTTGAGTGGTCAAACAATAAATGTCTTAAGACTTCAGGCAATGGTCATCACTCCATGCACAAGAGCTATCTTGCATGCTGCAGAACTTACACCATGCTTCTAAAAAAATAAAAATCTATCTATATCAAACAACTATTGCAAGAGTTCTGATGAGAGCCTGGATCTCATTTTTAAATTCCAGTCACACATTTGCCTATAACAGTACCACTTTCAGAGATTTTGTCTTAGATAAAGCAAGAAGTGCTATGCTAACCTGATTTTTCAGTCTTCAGTCCACTTCTTCATAGTTAAGTCTACAGTGAATAGGCTAAAACTGATCCTCTCTGCAGAAACATCCCTTTCAGAGGGTCACGATACAAGATTCATTCAAAGATGATACAAATATCCCCCTAATTTAAGTCTTACAAAGATGTGCTGCTGGAATTCTGTGACATGATTCAACTGATTCTGTTCTAGATATATATCCAAAACTTCTTTGATAAAAACTGTTTTTCCAGAAGCAAAGTTGTAAGATTATCCAAACTCTCTGGTCAGTAACTACCAGGAAGATAACGTTCACTTTCAGATCAGATCTCTTGCTATTCAATGCATAAATGACATACTGTAGGAGTCCTCATGTCTCTGAAGTCTCCTTAAGAGAAACAGCAAAAGTGAAAGTGAGCTAAACTGTTATAAACTTTGTCAGGTGCTTGCGTTGTCTGGATATTCAAAGACCATTCATATCTTCCTGATTCAGAAAAATATTCAGAAGGAATTAAGAGCATGCTTAAATTTTGTCATGACTTAAGGTCTACACACTCAGCATCCAACACCAGAAAGTATGACAAGGGCTCAGACTGCTACCTGAGACAGAGCTGTTTCTCTGACTGCCTCAAAGGGAATACAGAATATAACCAGACTTCAGGTATTAAAACCTCCTTCAAAATTAGCCTAAATATGAATTAAAATTTCTCTTAGATTGACTATAAAAGGGTAAAAACTGCAATACAGACCAAGATATTTTCATATTAAAATACATTGTTCCTTTAAATTTCAAAAATTTAACAAAAGGAGTTAATTTCTTACATATTTCAAAGAAAACCTTTATTCCAAGTGAAGTTGCTAGTGTGCAAGATTATTGAAGTGAAAATTTGGGGGAGGAAGTGGAAGGAGCAAATTTTCTCTCCAAACCGTTCATGTGGGAGAATCCTATGGAGAAAAAACTTACACACCTAAAGACAGACTAAATAAAAGTTACTTAGAAATTAACTTAAATTGTTGGGTAAGCATTACTGTGCTACAGGTACATATTTCAGCCACAGTATGTCCCAAATTCCATGCCATTTTTTAAAGGACAAACATCCAAGTTCTGGGAAAAAAAGAGAATTTAAATGCTTCTAGAAGCTTAATAGAATTGTCATTGTATCAGAGAAAACAGAACAGTTCCAACAAGTTTTTACCTAGTAGATCTGCTCCTTCATCAACATCCCCAATAACCTCGGACCCTGCTGTGGAAAGTTCATGATACAGAGAGTCCGTGTTGATGCCAAACGCTTTGTTCACAATCCCCTGTGTTGGGCTGTTGTTGGAAGAAGAAAAAACAAGGACACTTGTTACTTGGCAACATTTGAGCTATCATATAACTCTGAAATACTGAGCATTGCAGAACATTGAAGTCAAAACTCTGACAGTACATTCTGCCTGTTCACCATAGGCTGATACAGGGAAATTAGTAAGTAAAGAAAAAAAACATTTTATTTCCTATATCAAGTGCAAGTACCTATCATGCACAACCTCAAAGCTTGCCTGGTTGATTCCTTTTTACATCATAAGAGTTGATGACAACTCAGTATCTCACAGAAACCTTCCAATTCACAGCAACTCTCAATTCTGACTTTTAACACTGTGCAATGATTCCCACACTCCTATCAACTTCAAAGCAACCTTCAAAGCAGGTAAGATAAGCAGGTCAGATAAGGACTCAGATGCTGAAAACAGCAACGGTCTTCTTTTTTCTTTGCCTACTAGTAAGTGAAATCAGCCTGAAAATTAGTTTCTTATTTGGGTTTTAAGTGCACAAATGCTTCTTCTTATGTCAGCAAAATGTATTTCATTAAAGGTAAATCAAAATTAATGTTATCTAATCACAGCATATGGGAGCACATTTCCACATCTTACTGTCTTCTCTACCAAGAACCTTCTCATATTCTTTGACAATCTCATGGCTTAAACAGAATACAACTGTTTCAGAAAGACACAGTAAGGGGTGAGGCATCCTCTAGGATTGTCAGTGCTTACTGCAAAAAATAGGATTCAAGTGGGTATAGACCCTTCTAAGTGTCCTGCCTTGTACAAGGGGAATCAGCCAATATGAAGTGAGGCTGTGCAATTTTTCCAGCAGTCTAACATAAAGGTCAGTACCAGAGGAGTCATGTGGCTTTGTTCTTAGTTAAATCAAGTCTCTGTGATCAAACATGGAGATTACAAATGTGTTATGTTAGCTGTCTCTGATATTTGAGAGGTAAAACACATTGCAGATAAAAGGAAAAAAATAGAATTTTTAATTACAGAGCTACCCAGGAATCTGGGAACACTGAGGAACTACAAAGTTGATGCAGTCTAACAGACAGTACAAGCAAAAAGAAGCAAACAGCATTCAAGGTCTAACTTGAAGACATAATTTAGCTTCAGCACTCCACTTTCTGAAGCAATACATCTCTCAAAAGGATTCTGTTTTTAAAACAGCAAGCATGCTGTTCAGCAGCTCCAGAGTTATCTTGTGTCTCCTGCGGTTTTCTGCCTATGTGGATCAAAGATCAATCTGCATGAAGAGCTTCCAGTACAGCAATACTCTTCACTCCTTTCTTTTCTTCATGTTCAAACCAATTATCAATCTGATCACATCAGTCACTTTTACTTTCCTCACACAGAGCTGTTTTGGCTACCTAGATTCCTCCGGCTGCTGACCCTAAAAATTGTCCACGTATCCTACATATTGTAAGGGGAACTTAACTGTGTTTCACAGGTGAGAAAGGCAAATGTTATTGCTGCTCACGTGCACTTTAGAGGACTAGAAGAGGGTGCTCAACAAGTGCAATCCAGTCCAGATTTGGTCCGTGAGAAAAATTTGCCTTAACTTTGTCGGGGTATTATTTTCTGCATACCTGCAAGAGCTGGGGGGTCATTTTTGCTGGTGTCCTGCTAAATTACCCACTGGACCAGGGTAAAATTAATGAACTCCATAAAATTAATCTCTAGACCTTCATAAAAATGAATCAAGGAACCTAGACTAGTAATTCTAGGTTAATGATGTCTCACAGAAACGTGGTGCCAAAATTAACAGCCTTTAGGGAGCCTCCCACTGAGCACAAGAAGGGTGGTAGACAGGAAGGATATCAGCATAGTAGTTTGGTAGAAGTTCACTAATTCAGAGGACTCTGTAAAGGTCCTGAGTGCACTGATGGTCCAAAATTGCTCTGACTAGCCTCACCTTAGACCTGAACACAGCCACCTTCTGTCCACTAGTCCAAGGGCTCCCTTTAAGCTCAGGCCTGTGTCTACTGTCCTTATCTAACCTATGCTGTATGTAAGTGTACTTGTCTTCAGTCCTGTGTCCTGCTGCTCCTGGGTATCCCCTGCACCTAATTCATCCCCTTCCTTTGTAGGGGGCTGCTTATGAAGCCCGTTACAGTGCCCTGCTCTGCTCTCCCTGCTCCAATCCTGCAGGATTGCACCACAGTCACTGCCCTGCTGGGGTCACTCTTGCTTGTCCTCCCTCACAGACCAGACCAGCTCCTCTTCCAACACTTAAAAAAAAAAAAAAAAAAAAAAAAAAAAAAGTCCTGAGATTTTAAAACTTAATTCAGATCTGATCTCATTAGATAAATGCATCTTTTTCCTCACCTTGATAACTTAAGCTTATGGCCCCTTTGCCTGTTTAAATGTTTTGTTGCTACATTTGTGTGATTCCGATTTCTCTGAGCTCCCTGATCCTGCAAGGCAAGCTAACTTGTCTCAAACAAACCTCATTCAGTTTGCTCAGATTGCACAGATCCTTCCACAGATATCCATTTGATACTTGCCTTCCCTGGACAACTCAAAGATAATCAAGACCCCTCACATTTGCACTAGGCAGAACATACGGATTTTCTCAAATAGCTGTATCTTGAACTCTGTGAACCATGGCATCCATTCTTCACTCATCACAAAACCAAGCTAAAGAGCAAACAGCAAAAAGCCACAATCAGTACCTGTTACCAGTGCGTTCCAGGCGGGGATCTTGACACATATCTAGTTCCGGTGTAGAATCTATGATGTCCTGAACATCGGACCACTCGTCACTGCTTCCCATTCCTAAGGAAGACAATACATATGGTATCAATGCTCCCTGAAGGGACTTTAGCAGCTTTGAAGACCAAGGCTTTATCCATTAAAATAACTTGCAAATAATCTTTCTATCTGTCCGTAAAAATTCTTCAATCACTATGCAGCTTTAGCCAAAATTCAAGAGAGTAACTTTTTCATATAGCTTCACAGAGATTACTCTAGTTATGAATCGGCACTGGGTTACTTTAATAGAAATAATTTGTCAAGACAAATTCTCAAGTCTACAACTAGTTTAGATACCCATTACAGTGAATTTTCACTTAGAAGACGCATTGTGCAACATATGAAATTGTCTGTTTTCTGTATAATCTTATAACTTAAAGCCAATATTTGAAGAAAATAAGGAAAATAAAAAAATAAGAAATTAAAAAAATAATCCTGTTGTCAAGTTACTCATATGAGAAACCAAAACGTTCAAAAACTCAGGTTTGCACCTATTCTAAAAAAGCAATATAAATACAGTGTCTGTTTACACATGAAATTCCTGAAGGATTAAAGACCTAATATGTAAACTGTATTAGTCCCTTAGCTGTTAGATGTGAAATCTTTAACCTTTCCAAACTTCCTCAGCAGCCAAATATACCAAGCCCATGACAACTTGAGTGTTGATTTTACTGTTTTAGGCTGGCATTGTGGACTTGCTGGCAACAAATGTCATGTTGAAGACAAAGCCCGATGTGTTTGTTGACAACCTAGGCATCCATACACGAATGGTTCCCCACCTCACAGAAACAGACGACTCCTTCTCTTTATTTTATAACCTACGACGCTTTTCTGCAAATCCCTTTTTTGTAGGTTCTGCTCTTAGACATCTGCATCACTGATAGACATTTTAATTACAGATGAATAAAATGCCTAATTAAAATTCAAGTATCCAAGTATCTATATACTTCTGCATCACACATGAAAAATAGCTGAAAGACATGCAGAGCATATAAGAAACATACACCCATCTGCCTTCAGCAGATTCCACAATATGATAATTTCAGCAAGAAAGTTTAAACTTTCGTATACACATCCTCTTTAGAGTTGCATACATATAAAAGAGACCTGACTTGAACGCAAAAAAGCTATTGATGGTAAATGACCATATAAGCACCTTACAGATAATTATTTATAGCGAACTTGAACTACTGCCCTCTGAACTCTGAGAAATACTGTAGGGCAAACTTTTCTCTGAAGAAAATTCCTACTCATCGCTGGAAGAAATTTCTCTTATCTTACATTTCTTGTTCTAGCTTATTGTTGTTAGGTGCAATTCCTGGTTTCAGCCACCAAAGACATCCACACTCAATTTCTCTGTTACTAATGCTCATACTGACTTGCATTGGCCAGCATGCACGGGAAATAACAAGGAGGTTCTCCAGAATACTATGGGAGTTTTAGGCTGGATATTAGGAAAAAAATTCTTCACTGAAAGGGTTATGAAGTATTGGAAGAGGCTACCAAGGAATGTAGTTGATTCACCATTCCTGGAGATCTTCAGAAAACATGTAGAGGTAGTACCTAGTGACATTGCTCAATGATGGACTTGTAAGTACTAGGTTAAAGGTTGGCCCAGGTGATCTTGGAGGTCTTTTCCAGCCTAAATGATTCTATGATGCTAACATCAAAACCTACATTCTTTCATATGCTCCTGCACAGACTTTCCTGTTCATTTTACAGTCCCTTTGTATTTAAGCTCATGACCTGCACTACTCATTTCTGAATGTTGCTGCAAGTCTAAATACAATACAAGCTGGGAGGTGCTCAGACACTACACTGGTACAGCTATATTGAACAGCACTGAAAGTGGCTTTTATCATGTTATTACATCATTTTCTTTCGTTACACAGTCTGGTGCTAAAGGCTTAGGTGATGGCTTTCTTCACAAGAAATAATTAATTCAATTTATTGAAGCACTCCAGGAAGTGGAAAGAAAACAACTGAAACTTCTGAAGATCTCTTGTATGAGAAACAGACTAAAAGATGACAGTTTATTTAGCTTAGAAAAATGGCTAGATAGGGATATAATTGCTATTCTGAAATACATAAAGCTGTAGGGTAAACACACGGAAGGGAAAATAATTAGTTAACCCAACTGATAATTTTGGCATATGAACAACTGGATGTAAATACTTGTGAATAAATCCAGAGAAAAAACTAAATGCAAGTTTTTAACTAGCATACTGATGAAGTCCAGAAACAGCATTCCAAAAGCTCAGACTGAGTTGGAACTTACCTGTTCCTGAAAGGGGTTCTATGACATGGATTAATGCAACTGCAGGGAACTGAACTCAGTAATCCATCGTCATCCTGTGTATTTATGAAACTATTTTTATTACTGACTTTTAAAAAACTTGCGACTCAGAAAATAACTCACATCCAACTAGCGGACTCTCTACTTATCTTTCTAAGTAAACTTGTCTCAAATTCTATACCTATGAAGCTGATTACCCTTCAGTCTCCCAGCCTCTTCTTGTAACAGAGGGACACGAGCACTGTGAAGGTAATTACTTTAATGACAAAATAAGCAAGCTCCAGCTTCCATACCTATGCTGACATTCCTCATCTCCTGTGTAACCTGGACTTCCATGTTTCGACTGTTCCGCTTTTCTCGTGTCCTCTTGTTGCCCTTGGTTGTGCCATTGTATTCGCTGACGGGCTGGATGCTCTCATTCAAGGGTGTGACAGCAGCCGAGGGCACAGATGATGTAGGAGTGTTGGACTTGGTTCCTGTGGTGCTCGGTGTGGCAGCTGCCGAGGACTGCCCAGATTCAGACATTTCATCTTGGGGGCACTATAGAAATTCCAGGGCAGGGAAAGAATAAAAAGGGAAAAGCACAGGTAGATATTTCAATTAATCTCCTATTTGCTGGAATATGGCTGCCTTAAAGCATTATGGAAAATGAGTCTCGCTCACTGCACCAACTAAATATCCAGCATTCTCTGGTGACACATGGCACCGCAACCAAAATGAAGCAGTGAGTTCTCATGCTGAACTCAGGAAGCAAATCCTACCTGTGAAAGGACTGATATGCTTCTTCTTTTACCATTTAAGACTGGTCTTCACAAGTCACATCAATATGTGACCTCTTCAGCATGCACCTCAAGGAAGATAGCTTTATCATAAGTGAAATGCACCTGCAACTGCCACTGGCTACTGCGGAAGCTGAAGGCCTTTGGCACTTGCAGTAAGCCAGGCCAGCGTTTCCCAAGACTGGAAGGCAACATGGACATAGCTTGGGGAAGATCTGAAGTGACCCCTTAGATGATCTGGAAGGTGTCATTACAGTAAGCCACTGACACAACCAGGATGAGAATCTCTAGTGTTGAGACAACGCCAACGTATTTTTGATGCTAGACTGCAGAAGCAAAGTGGATACCAAGCTGGGATAGTCTGACTTTATTAGCAGGGGAAGACCTATGTCCCCACACCACATTATGCGGAAGCTAGCCAAGCATGCCTTCAGCTTGACAACACAATAGAAGCAGATGTGGTCTCCCCAGTTACAAATGACAAGACAGGATCCAGGAATTCAAAAATCAAAAGCTGACAAATTAACATAGGAGATGGATTTCCAGTGTGAAATGTGCACAAATGGGTCTCAACTTTACAAACATTACAGCCCCATTTCTTGTATAACACCTCTCGAAAAACATGGGAGACTTAAGGCTCTGTAAGGATTTTATACTGTGACCCTTGTTTGTCAATTAAAGCAGTACTGCTTCAAAGTCAGCCAATTAATGTCTTAACCAATGCAATGATCATTCCCAGAACCCAATGAGATCTCCCCATTCTTCACGGTAGCCTGCTCTAATTACTGCCTGCAGGGAGATGACAAAATTAATTTTGAAAGTTATATGTGATAATGAATTGCAATTGAGTGCAGTGACATTCAGTATCTGCACACCCAGACTCAGCTATAATCTGTATGGTGTGTCTCTCCCCTCCTGTGCAACTACGAGGAAGATTTTGGCTCTGCTCAGAAGCTGCTTCAAGGCCTCCCAAACCTTGGAGCTGTGATGCTTCACTCATTTGTAAGTCTCATTCTACTGTTCTAATAGTAACTGGACAACACGACAAAAAAAAAAAAAAATCAAATTCAAAATGGGATGAGAGAGGTCTGAAATAAATTAACCCTTTGCAGCCTTTTTTTTTTTAAAAATCTGGAATCTTATTAACACCTTACTTTACAGACTGGTCTGTGTATGCTTGTCTTAAAAGAGCCTGCTATACATTGTACTGTAGAGGATTTACATTGCATTTGCACACTTGTATCAGAAATTAAGGCTTTTTAAAAAATACACTACCATTGAATACTATCTGTTTTGTTTGGTTTCTGCACTGTCAGTCTGAATAGCCACCATATTCCCACATGGATGTTCAAATCGTCTCCCTGCACATTTGCTGATTTTACCATCAAAACTGAGATGGAGACACTTTACTTAGGCTGCTACAGGTGGAAACCACACTTCCCACATGTACTTCATATTCTTGTTTTGTGAGCTACTTTTCTAATACGTAAAGAAAATAATAGCAAACTTGTTTTTTGAGAAAAAACATGATTCAGTAAGCCTTATAATACTTCAACTGCAATTTGCCTGTTGTGCTTTCTACTGTACAAAGGAACAAAGAGTACCAAGTGTAGACCGTAACCATAAAACCTCTCCCCCCCCCCCCAAACAAAACTTTGTTTGGATGAATGGATTCAGAGATCTCCTTGTATGCACTGTAAGTCTGTAAGCATAACCAAAGTCCTTGAGGATCTTAGCACTATAGAAGAGACATCCAGATGGGTCAACATGTCATTCCTTGATCTTCGGAACTAGATGTCATTCAGAAATCCTACACCATTATTGTCTATGCTGTATACAGTGCTACTTGTATTGGATATATATCCTGTAACTTCTTGTTTATTGACATAATCTTTCCCTCACCCAGAATACCCAAGTGAGTAACTACCCTGGTCTTTCATTTATTTTTGGTTATACATCTGAATTTTATATTTATCTGAAGTATGTTCTTTATCAGTCTACCAGCCTGCCCTGGAGAAATTGATCTCAAATGTAAACACTACAAAGACACTCCTCTTCACAGTCCAGAAGGTCTATTAAACTTCACTGGTATCTTCCTTCCATTGTCCTGATTGCTCCATTAACGCTAAATATTCCACTAACTATACAGGTCTCCTCTACAGCCTAGGAGGCATTCTCCATAACCCATAGCTCAAACAAAGAATACTCTCCACAACCACCACTTACCTACAGCCATACCTGTCAACCTCCTAAACATCAAATGTGTAGTAGTGACCTCCAAAATGCATTGCAAAGGCCCAACATTCATAGCAGTCATATGTCACCATGAGTAGCCACAATTGTATGGTTATAACACTGAAAGCATAGTACATAAAAACAAAAACGTTAAGGACTTTCAACTCCAAATTATTATATAAAATAAATGTACAACTGAATCTAAAAGTAAAGTAATAAAAACAGCAGCTTAAACAGAAAATAGTAATAAAAAGAAGAAAAGGACACTTAAAACGTAAGTACAGTATGGCCCCATGAAATAGAAAAACTAGTCAGAAGAGTCAGGATATACATATTGGGATGGGGAGTTACATGTGTGCAGTCAATGTCAACAAATTATCAGAGCAGCTGAAGAAGAGGCAAGGAGTCTACGAGCACTACTGCTGAGATTTCAGTCACGCAGAATAGTTGAGAAATAGCACTTCACTCAGAGTAAGTAGCTTGCACAAGAAAAATTCTCCATTCCAAATTGCAAATCTAGCAAGTCAGTTAATCACTCCCTTTAATTATTCACAGGTTTGTTCCATAGTCTTAGGAAATCCACCATAAGACATTAACCATCCAAGTCTTCCGTAGCCCAAGCTCTCTATCTGCAAACTATCAGCTGTCCTCCTCAAGACCTTCTGATTTTCTTTAACAAGCACCAAAACCAATAAATCCCAGCACTACCCATCAGACACATGTAGTATCTGACTTCACTAGCATAGTACTACCTCTGCACAATGTTTTCTTGTAATCAGAAATTGACTTTTTGTCTGACACCACCAAGAATAAATTACTAAATGATCAAATCAGTAACCCTCCGTTACCTGAACTTGGAAATCAAAGCTTACGATTTATTTGCATTCCTGTTGTATTCTCCTGCAATGGAGACACTGAGTTATCAATGAGATCCACTCAACTCTCACTAAAAAGCTTTCAGTAGCTCTGTAATGGCATGGCTTAAAGAATTATGCCTTCTGAAGTCTGGAAGGTAGATCTAACCCTAGCTTCCTACCAACTCTCCTCTAAAAACTTATGCCTGCCACACATGCCTGATCACTAGAGCTCAAGAGCATGTTCATACCATAGCGTACAGCACTGACTGGAGACCCCAAGGAATAGACTCCTTCCAGAACTAGAAGTATGGTCTCTGTACATTTTCGTTGCTGTGTGCATCCCTGCAGCAGTGCTGTTTTGGCACAGCACTAGTCTGTCTGCAGTAACACATTCATACCATATCTTCATTTCCTCATCCTTGATTACGCTATTGCTCCATGGCAATGCTATTAATTACAGGTAAAGTCTTCAGAAATGACTGTAGGACCTGACAAGCATTCTGCAAGTTGCTACATTTCTCAAGTCTCTGTGCCTTTAACACTACAGCAAGGGTTAGGTTTCAAGTCCCCATCCTATCCAAAGATCTTGATTTGGGATTTGGATTTCCAACTTCTGCAATGGCAGAGGCTTGACACAGTGCTAAGCTCTGTGCTGTGCTGGGCCTGGCTACTTCCATAGCCTGTGTAAAAAAAAAAAAAAAAAGAAAAAAAAGGAAGTTGCTGCTTTGTGTTCTGTGTAACTGAATTTGTCAGAATTTCTTGAGCTATGCATCAAGGAGGCCACTTGGATGTAGACAATGTAAGTCTAGACGTGTGAGAAACTGAAGAGCTTTAAGCACAGTGCAGGACCTGAGCATACAGAGATTTAGTATCCCTTTTTACCAAGCATAGGGAAGCCGTAACAGCAATCAGTCAACAAGAACAAACAATGAAGAGCAAGTACAACCCAGTCCCTGGCCCCAGGTGAGGTACAAAAGGTACAAAAGCACTGTTCTTATTGAGGGGGAGAGAAGGGTCAGGTTCCATCATTTCCTCTCCCAAATAAGACAAAAAAGGTGAAGGATTTATCTTCCCTAAATTACTAACTGCCTCCCCACACATTCCTTTCAACTTCGGGCCAGCCAAGTAAAGGAGATTAACACTGATACAAGGAGTAAAAAGAAGCATGAGGAGCTGTATTAAATCCCTCCCATGCTGTATGCCAGATCTGTGAAAGGATATCCTCCCACCTACAGTACAGCTACCACCGGAGTAAATGCACAGCAGGAAGAGGCTGCAAAGGGTTATGGACATAGATTTATCTCCACCTTAATGAAAACATGGGATGCTATTGACAGTGGAAGAGTGGGAAACCCTTGCTCCGTGATGGTCTATAAAACCTTGTAGCTGGAGTTGGACTGCAGCTGGCCGAGGTCACTCAGGTGCCAGTGGTCCAGTGTTGGGACGATCTTGGCCCCTATCTGCCCACGTACCATGCCATCCGCGAGGGGGAAGACATTCAGAGAGTTAGGACGTTCCTTCCTGCTAAACAGAGAAACAGAGAGAAAGGGAAAGCCAATCTGTTAGCTGTTTACAAGGGTCTTACACAAAAGAAACAGCACACCAACTTATGTGAAATATTCATCATTAGAAACTGAGTTGCACTCCTCACTTAGCAGCTGTGTGGATTACCAACCCCACACCTCCAAAGGGCTGTCTGTTTAGACTCAGGGTGTCTAGTGGTAGAGTCATGCATCTTCCTGGGGAGAGCCTAAGAAGGCAGAGGCGTTCAAGTGACCAAAACAGGCAAAAACAACTTCACTATCAGTATAAAATACTGTGGGGAAATGAAAAATGTAGAGAACTGAGCTGACTTGAGCCAGTGTATCCTCTGAGAAATGGAGGTGCTGTGGGCTACAGCAGACAACTCCCACAAAAAAAAAAAAAAAAAGGAAGATCCCACAGATTCTAGAGATGTCATCACTGAAACAGGAAAGAGGCTTAAGTGAGTCACCTACATGCCACTTTGTACATTCCACCCCAAATCTGATTTGCACCAACAGTGGTTTTGGGATCACTTCCAATATTAAGCAAGAAAAGTAATACTTGTACTCTCTGATCCCCTCTCCACATCCAATTATAGCTCACTGAAAATTCAGAATTTAAAAGAAGTTATAAATGAATGCATCATTCCTATGGCCAGTCGTCTGTAACTGCATTCTCTTCAGCCCTCTCCTTTATTGCAAATGCAGGTGATTAGCTAGCTTGGATTTGATTCTGAATATACAAGCTGGTACACATTTTGAGACCAAGTTCTAGTGGGAGAAAATGTCAATCAAGCAGTAAAGGTGGGAAAGGCTGAAGCAGCATGCTGAAACCAGCATCCACTTTTATGCCAGAGGAGCAGGACTGCAGGGAGAGACCACAGCTCCACTTAGTGCATCTCCCCAGCAGCCTCTGCTAGCTGGACTCCAGTGGCCTTTGAGATGAACTGAGCTGATCTTATGTGACATTAACCCAAAAAGATTTTAAGTAATGGAATGTCACCTACTCCTGGATAGGACTATTCACACTTCACTGCAGGTTTCTGGTGCAGAGAGGGATGAAATCTGCCATTCTGTACACCACCAGCATTAATAACAATAGACCTTCATGTGCCTTTCTTTAACGATACTCAGCACTGGTTTAAATTGCTATGCAAAACATGTTTGGCTGTGCATAAGGTGGTCAGCTTGAACTGCCCAACAGACCAATGTTAAGACTTGGAAATCAAAGAACGAAGGTGTCTAGTCAGCATTAACACTCCAGAAACAGGGCATCAGTGAGCATCTCCTCAAAAGACACAGATGTGCCCCCCTTCTCCACCAGGCTCCAAGCCAACTCTGTGCAGTGGTGTTCCTGGACACAGAAATAATTTTTGCTAAGACTCAGCTAAGCTACCCCCACAACCACTTCACCACAGAGCGGGACCGGATGACTTCCAGAGCTCCCTTCCAACCCAGCCTGGTCCGTGACTGTGATCTGTGACTGTGGACAAAAGGACTGCAGCAGCACCTAAGGCCGCCCCAGGGCTTACTCAAACACACTGACACAGGGGCTGGGGCACAAGCCAGATCATTTATGAAGAAAGAAAGCGAAACGTCTAACAGAATAGACATTTGTGGAGAAAACAAATAGCCCAGCCTTTCCATTCTCAGCAACACAGCGTGCTGCTTCCTTGCACCAGTGCAGCTCCTGCTGAGGAGTAACTGCTTGCTGTGGCCCATCTTGGAAGGGCAGAGAAGGAAGAAAGGTGTTTTCAGTGTGGTCCAGAAAGGATATTTGGGATGCACTTTTCCTAAGAATCTTCATTTTCTCCTGAAAATCCTAAAGATTAATCTATGGAAGTTTCATAGGTAAACCGTCTAACAAAAGCAGCATATGTGTGTGAATTTTAAAGGAACGCAGATCACATACACTATTTGATTGTATTTACTAGAACACACACACTATTGCAGTTTGCCCAAATAGTGACTTAACACCTCTATCCTGCCATTTTACCTGCTCAGGATGCCAGATTTGCGACAAATCCCATTTACCTCTGACTGTCCTCCTGCATTTAGCTCTCCTTATCCTACCTCTGACACCCTGAGACTCTGAACAGTTTCAAACAGGTTTTTTAAATTTCTAAGTAACATGCTAGGGAATTTTTTCCCCTAAAATGAAATATTCACTCTGGCACTGTACCCATGAAAAGTACAGTCAATTACGCACAAGAGATTTTTAAATGACTCAGAATTACAACTTAGAGCTTTATGCCACAAAGACAATTCCTAGTTTTACAGTTGAAGACATAACTTCTGAAGGGTCCCAAAGATTCTACCCTTTGTCAGTTAGAAAAAAATATATTTCAGGCCATTTTTTGAGCTGCTTTAACTATTAGTTTCTTATCTTCCTTCTTTCTTCAGGTCAGAAGGGTGTTTCTAAGGTATTCATTCTTCACAGCTGTATGTAGCTGGAAAAAAGTTCCTAACACTAAAACATTGTTTAAAATAATTTATTTCTGCAAAACAAGTGGTACAGTTAGACTATCTAACAATATGCTATAAATGCTTTTGTGATTAGAGTGGTATATCCTAATGTCCTAATGGCAACACTGCCACTTGTAAGACATACCAGCCATCCCAAACACATGCTGACACAGATATGGAATTATACTTCCTCTTCAGGTAAGCTCTATTAGATTTCTTTAGTGAGCCCACAGCTCGTTTCTAGATTCTTATGAAAACACATTTAACATGCTAGGAAATGTAGTACCCCACTGAATGTACACTGATCATATGAACTTTATTATCCATGCTAAACAAAGAACAGAGGTACAAAGTCCCAGCAGCAGCAGAAGCTGTAGGATCTTCAGGAAGGTATTTTAATGTAGACTGTTAGGAAAACTGCATTCAAAATTTCCTTTCTGAATTCCTTTGGAAACACTTTCCAGCCTCTTCTGCATCTCCCAAAGAGCAAAAACTGCTAACTTACGCTTTGCAGTACTGGGGCTGACCAGTCTTCAAAGAAGTTTAGAGTATCCTCAAAGTTGGTATAAATTTTGAGTGCTCACTATGGCCCTTTGTAGTCACCTTCAGACACCTGAGCCTTTCTGGTACAGGGGGACTCAACACTCGGTTAGGTCCACTTCATGTTACAAGGTAAACAGCAAACACCTCTATAGAGCTCTGCAGTAGCCAAAACCTGGGTCAGAATGCTCTGTCAGTAACATCCTACAGCTTATAAAACTTAACAAAACTAAGTTTGTCCACATTTAAAAATGAGAACTGCCCTCTTTGTAGGCTAAGGGGGCACAGAACCCACTGCCTAGCCCAAAGCCAGATGTGCTTTCTGACCATTACTAATGACATACATTTTCTGCCCTGCTTAGAATATATGCATATTTTGTACTTTTTCAATGAAATAAGGGAGAAAAAGCTTTTTTAAAAATTCTGGGAAGTGAAGTGTAAATATCCAATCACACAGGGCTGATCCTGTTTTGGGACAAGCTTCTTCCTGATGTGGCAGCTTGTTGCCCTCCGTTTGCATCAGTTAAGGGAAGTGGCACACGAGAGCAAGTCTGATGCAAATGTCAGTGAACAGAGAAGGCAAACAGGCCAGAACAGTACATTTCCAGCATCACACCACTGCCACTCAACCTCCAAAACCATGATTAACAAAATTAAGGTGCAACAATAGGATTTACCTTTTCCTCCATGACTGGCGATGACTGCAGTGACAAACATAACAGCCAAAACAGAGCAGCAATCACACAAAAAGCAAGACAAAAAGAAAGAAGAAAAACAACTATTAGAGAACAAAGGTCATGCAAACATGCAGCCCTACAAGAGACAGTGTAAAGAGACAGTGTATGCATGCGCCCTAAATGGCACTATGTGAAGGTGTGCAACATACTCTTAACCCCTCTCAGATGGCAGTAAATACCCCAAAAGTTCTCGCACAAACTTCTCTCAAGTGACAGACAAACACACTTTGGGTAAGTATGGTCTTATGCAAATATGCACCTTCAGAGTCTACCATACAAAACACACCCAAGCACGTTCATGGATGAAAATAGGAAATGATACCTGTATCTTCCCCAAAACATCAGTGCACCGACAAACACAAATGGTGGTGTTCGTCCACACACAGCTGTGCGGCGACACAAAAACACAGATCTTTAAATGCTTGTGCCCAGCAGGTAAACGCAGCACATGCTTAAACAGTGCAAAGCTTGAAATGAAGGAAAAAGTCCCACTTCCCACAGGTTGTTCCTACAAATTCAGATAAAGGCCTGTCAGGGACTTTCGGACTTTCACAGAAATACAGTGCTTTTTTTTTGCTAGTCTCTATTGCTCTCCCTTCCAAGAGACTAGCAAGATGCCACACTTCAAAGCATTCATCCAATACAAAGAAGCAATTCCTGAAAATTCTTGAAAATGAAAATTTTGCCCTTCAACCCTTAGAATGGTGGCCCTGCAGGTATAACCAACAACACTTCTCGCTATCCATTTCTTTCACTGAATGATAACGAAGTCACAATTAATTTTAGCTTATCTGAAAATTCAGGAAAGGAAATCTCATTAAAACCAATTTCTACTGCGTACTCCAGTCCAAACTTGGCAGGTGCATATGCATGGCATCTGTTAAAGGAGGGAGACCCTGAGCATGCTTTTGCCTACAGCACCTTTAGATTTTATCATCTAAGTAATTGCACAGATACATTCCTATTTACAGAAGGATAAGCGGGAAGGGAAACACGCATAACATACTCATACCATTACAGTTGTGACCAGGATCAGACTGGGGCAGAGGAAAAGGAAAGAAGTAGTCTGATGAGGATGTTTTTATGAACATCTCCTCTCACACTCAGAAGAATACCTGTAAACTACTAGTTCTTTTTACACCATGTCTCCTCTTTCTAGAAGAGAAGGAGAAGAGACTGATCATACCCATCTATTTTACCTATAGAGGGTACCATCTACCTTTTGATATTTTTCCTCTATAGATTTTTATATTTTGGACAGTTCATTTGGATATTGGGTAAGCATAATCTGCAATCAGGCAATGGCTAGGATGCCAGACACCACACACTGTCGTCTGTAATTGTGTTTATTCTTCTAAGCCATTCTCTATTGGGACACTGATTTATTTATTGTTTTGCAGAAAACATAGCTTGAGAACTTACTATTCAGACCACTTAACAACTACCACAACCTCTATTTACTTCTCTCTAGAAGGAATACTGTAAGATCCTATTTTCTGAAAGGACTATTTGATCCTCAGAAGAGGAAGGGTAATTAACTGTGGCTTTCCTTCCTTTACGTACATACTGTAAAAAGGCTTTGGTAGCCTTACAAATGAGATGATAAATACCTTATCAACCAAATAAATGAAGGATCTCTTTTTGAGATACCAATATATTCCTGCTGCAAGTTATTCTTACAGCCAAGGCTACAAAAGTATCTTCAATTATTACAGAATGTAATGAAGTAACACTACTCACTGTTGTTTGTTTTTGTTTTCCCCTGGGGAAGCTTGAGTCTTGCAGCAGTTGTTTCTGATTTAAGTACAATTGTCATTTTAGAAAAACAGATCCAGAGAGAAGGCATGTGCAGTTGACCAAATCTGAAGGTTTGAAATGCTTGGGATTTCCATGACTATGGAAAGAGCTTATCCAGACCAGAATGCTCCTGGTCCAGTTCCTTATAGATCTGATTGAGAACTGCACTGTAAATCAGAGAGCACATGTAGGAGAGAAACTAGATGAGTCAGTCTGCCTTTCAAGTTGAGGCGAAAGCTGTTTAAAACTGTGATCTTGCTCCCCCTGAGATGTTGCTGAGTCTTCTCTGTCTAGTGGATGGCAGGGGAGCTGTGCTTCTCTGAACAACAAAAGAAACAGGAGCATATCTGGACACTTTACTTCCAGCTACATTGTGCCATGTCTGCTCAGCAGCTCACAACCCACCTGAGACATGGAAATAGTAGCAAGATACAAATGCAGACATCAGCACAGCTGTTCTTCCTGTAAAATATCCATGAATTTCAGATGGGAGAGTTCATCTGGACTGACAATGTGAGAAACAATCAGCAGCCAATAACACAGGCTCAAGCGAGGATCTCAGTGAAGAAGCATTTTTATTTGCAATTGCAATGGCCGGCATCCTGCAAGGAGGAGCGTGCTGCAGAAATGTATCATAACCTTATATCCCCTATTACCTGACGCTTGATTCCTCCCATTTCCTCACTGGTGGAGTACTACAACATACTAGACGCTTTTTACTACACCATGTGTGTACAATTTTATTTGACCAACCTTTAATTTTTCCTTTCTCCCTTTTTATTTTTTCTTCTCTCATGACTGGAGGGGCCTGCGATTTTTTGTTTTTTGCTGATTTTGCAACTGCTTGTTTTTCTTTGCCGTCCTCCTTATTTTGGAACAGTGGGACCTTCCACTGTCCGCTTATGTGCCTAACACCATGGCCACATACTGTTTGCCTGCACAATCACTTTCGAATATGCAAGGTTAGCGGAATTTTCCACTGCAAAAACACAACTTTAATTCTCACAACAAGACCTAGCGTACCCTTTTATCTTCTACCCTGGAGTGTCTAAGAGCTTATGTAAAGTCATCTGACAGCAAAGGCATGCAGTACAGCAGAAGCCTCAAATACGTATGTTTTTGCAGTTATTGAACCCATTTTCCTTCCGCATCCTACCTTCCTTCTAACAAAAGGTCTATGGAAGGCTTTGTGCCATATTTCCCACACATGCAATGTTGTTGCACTGCCAACAGTTGTGAACAAAACTGTTAACACCATCAACCCTGTGTGCACACCACAGAATCATCTAGGCTGGAAGAGACCTCCAAGATCACCAAGTCCAACCTCTGACCTAACACTAACAAGTCCTCCACTAAACCATGTCACTAAGCTGTACATCTAAACGTCTTTTAAAGACCTCCAGGGATGGTGACTCAACCACTTCCCTGGGCAGCCCGTTCCAATGTCTAACAACCCTTTCAGTAAAGAAGTTCTTCCTAATATCCAACCTAAAACTCCCCTGGCACAACTTTAGCCCATTCCCCCTTGTCCTGTCACCAGGCACGTGGGAGAATAGACCAACAGTACCACCAGTACAGAACCAGAGGGTAAGTCTCCCAGCCCAGCAGGATGTTCCACCTTCCATTCATACCCACCACTCTGGCAGAAAACGGAGTGCTAGCTGGGGAAGGAATATCAAGGCTGCAGTGAACCTGGCAGGAGTCTCTGGCTATTTACCAAACGTTCTAAAAATTCATCTTTTTTACTACTCCGTTTTTGCATCCTTCAAACCTCTTTCATGGGGGGAGGGAGGAGGTTGTCTCTTTTCCTCTCCCTTTTTCATTCTTACAATACACAATCAAAATTTTGGCAGTTTGAATTCAGCCTTCCTCAGAGCCGTCCAATCCAGCAAAAGGAAGGCACAGCTTCTAGGGTACTTGTATTTCTTAAGCCAAGGCCTGAAATTTCCTTTCTTCTTCATTACCTCAAACCCAACTGACATTTATTCTTACCATCTTTCTTCATTAGTGATTTTGCTCTTTCTTCACATCCAAATTCTGCTTACTGCTCCTCTTTCACATTTCATTATCCCTAAACAGATGATACCGTTCCCCTTTCAAAAACATTCATGACTTTCTGTTTATCAATTTTCCTAGTATTGTCATATCCATGTCTTCTCCCAGGCTGTCCTTTGTGTATAGTCTGACATGCCATACCTTCTCTTAGCCTAATGCTTTCCAAAGATTTGGTTTTTGAGTGAAGTACAGCAGTATTTACCAAATGAAGTTCGCAGGTATTAAGAAAGACCAGTCAGAGATATTTTGTAAAGGCACAAGAGAGGACACACCTAGCAGGAAGTCTTTTTTGAGTACTCCTACGCAGCTGGTACTGCGTCTGTGTATTTTTTAGACCAAACGCTCTCACAGCTTGTGGCTAGTGTATCTATGAAACCTTTCAATATTCCTCAGGGCCAGAAGAAATTAGAGAGTTAAAAAAGAACAGAGTTAAAAAAAAAAAAATGTTTGAAAGATTAAGTCTTCTCAGGCCTGTCCTGGTCCCTCTGATGGCACCCTTCCCCCGGCGTGTCCGACCCCACCACACAGCTTGGTGTCATCAGCAAACTTGCCGAGGGTACACTCAATTTCACTCTCCATGTCACTAACAAAGATGTTCAACGGCGCTGGTCCCAGCACTGACCCCTGAGGAAC